>APFE031492532.1:0-40819 GCA_000404065.3 Pinus taeda | reverse complement strand
ATGTTTTTTAATGACTTTCTCTCTTTCTTGAAGTTTGACATGGAGAGCAGAGGTATAAGGCTTGCCAAGGAGGATAGTATGACTGTTGATGGAGCCATACTAACTGCAGATAGTCATGGTGACAAATGTTAGTGTAACAATTCTGAGTATTGTTGCTTCCAGGTAGGAGCTAAACCCTTCTTTTTCTTTTCATGGTCCAATTTTGTGATTTCATGCTAAAATTTTGAGGTTTTGAGGGCCCCGGGTTCAAAGAATACACCCTGGGACCAACGCACCTACCAGTATCGAGATTTGCATTACACCTAGGGATACTAACACTACAGGGAGAGGTGCAACATTCTATCTTACACTACTGGGGTGCATTGGGCATAAAATGCCAACTTGTTTATTAGTTTTCCCTCAAATTTTGTCATGTGTTTTTCGTGAAAATTAGTTTAATAAATATCATTTTTATGTCTTAGGTGTTTATTAGCATAAAATGGCATTCATTTGGAGAGAAATAGAACATGAGGAACAAGATTTAAATGAAGCCAATGATCCTGCTACCATCCAGGCACTAGAAAACTTTGGATTGCTAAAATTATTTTGGATTCCTAGTATGAAGCAACATATGGAGTTGTTGAAATACCCTGTTAATTAATGGTATATTTAGGCACAAGAATTCAGGTCTGGGGAACATCTTCTTGAGATAAAGTTAGAGGATATCTACTTTCTGATTGGTTTATCCAAAAGAAGTGACCCCATCTCTCTCCTAAGTGGGAGAAGTGATGGGGAGATAATGAAAGATTATATCACTACCTATTCTGGACCTCAAGCCCAACAACCAAGGATGGAAATATCAACGTAAAATATGTGACCCAATTACCTATGGCTGGATAGCAACCTATAGGGGACTCCCAAAATATACTCGACGGTATGTGGGAGTGTAGTTTGTAGAAGTGTTGTCTAATGTGTAACCATTCGATGAGAGTGTTCCGATATACTTTACATGCATGGAGTGTCATCAAATATGCCTACGGGTATGTGGAGAATGATCTTATACACTCACATATGTGGAACAATATTTCACCCCTAGGACGCACGCTGGCAAACAACAACTCCTACATGTAATGATGTCAGAACATGTCTCTAGCATAGACCTCTAAATGTTTGTGTTAATGTTACAAATGATCCTTGGGTTGATTCAATAAATTTTACTATTTATCTTTGATTAATTTTCAGTTTCAGGCCCAGCACGAATGTCACATAAATATCCAAAAATGAAAATCTAGCATCAGAAAATGGAAATGTTTCTCTTTCAATGAAAATCTAGCCAAGGAAGGGAAGAAACAATAAGTATGCAACATGCAACATGCATCAAACAAGATGCAAGATACAATTTCCATTTTCAATGCAATTGTTCCTATATTAATGTACATACAAAACCCTAAATAGAAATGCTAATTTTTTCTTTTCAACACACTTAATTTTTGAAATGAATAAAACTAAGATGCAAGTGTTTAATCACTGATTGACATGCACTTTTTAGAATGAGGACTGAAACAACAATTCATCCAAATGGCCATTGACCAAAAAAAATAGTTTGCAAGTGACCAAATGATAAGAAAGAAAAATCAAAACCAATTCTTACCAAAGGTGATCAAACACAAATGAAAACAAAATGGGGGCCTTAGAGAGACCACAATAGACTCAAGACTCAACGAAGGTTAGCTAGAACTAGGCTGATCAAGGGGAGTCTAAAAAACAAGGGATTTTTTTTGCAAAAATAGGGGTTGACGCTGGTCAAAAAGAGGCACCAGTACTTTGCAATGCAGGTACATAGTGGGCACAGGTGAGCTGCAACACTCTTTCCAAGGCACTAGGGGTGAGATGGTCTAGGAATAGAGGATTCTAACACAATAATTGCAAAGGAGACTCAATGAAAGGTCTTCCTAGGTATGTTCTTGGCTAGGTAAAGAATCAAAGGTCTATCAAGTAGGTAATAAAAAAATTGAAAAAGGAACCACCAAGGGAATAGATCGTTTTCCAATGGAGTTTCCAATTTGTTATACAAGATTTACAATTGCAGACAAAACTATCTCCCCTAGCTTTGGTGGTTAACCTAGAACAATAGAGAGACAAGGAATACAATTATTTCCTTAAAGTAAATAGACAGTAAGAAGCCTACCTAGAATCTGTCATGGGCTTCACTCCTTCTTTAGCTTGAATGCTCCAATTCTAGCTCTTATTGCCAACCCTAGAACCCACACAGTCAGATGACACAAGCCAAGAAAATATGAGACCTATGTAGTATCATATACATACTTTATTCAATCAATCAACAAGGTATTGATATATATGAAATAACAACATCACTTATAGGAAAACAAAGAATTATTTGCATTAATATAAATGGAAGGAGTTTACAACCATAAATAGGTGTTGATCTTGTAGAAGAGCTCCCCCATGGCTAACTTGTCCTTTCCTTGTCACAATGTTCACCTACAATCACCCTAAATGCATGAAATGAAACATTTCACAATAATAGCATAAGGGTAAACTTACTCTCCAAAAGCCAACCCCTTGCATATGGAAGGTTGAAAATATATAGAGGAGTCGGGTAAGGTGGGAGTTCTTATCCAATTACCAATCTAAGGTTTTAGATACACCTTTGATGGGAGGATGGGATCAAAGGATAAGGGATGGAAACTCCAAAGTAGGGTAGGATAGGATCTAGATGTTTTATCTAGGTAAATGGTTGTAACAAAACCTAGAAGCTTCTAGAATAGGGGGCTTCAATAATTTATCTTTTTTTCCCAAATTTATAGAACAACCGAAGGTGCAAAGGGGAGCAACTTGTAGGTGATCAATGTGGGCCATAGTGGAGCAACCTAGTTGTCAACATTGTCCAGTAGGAGGTCAGGGAGCATTGGTCCTAAAACTAGTTCAGATGATGCAGTTCAGGGCATAAACTCTGGGAAATGAAAGGTACATGGTTAGGGATTTGTGCAATGATGATGACAAGGGGGAATAGGATGTTGATTGATCCCATTAGGAGGCCTATTTATCGGATGTGACAAAATGGCCTATAACTATAAGTCAATTGATTACATAGGAAACCAAAATAGTGTCATGCATAGTACACAAGTATACAACATATTACTTATGTAACCATCATTACAAATTTAAAAGGGAGATACATAACATAATGAAATTCATTCAAAATACACAAATATATAGTCCCATAAAAACCTCATTAGATTAAATTTAAATCCAAACCATTACAATACATATTTGCAAAATTGTGCAAGATCTACTCAGGATTATATGAATATAATTACAATCTCAATACATGCATGAGATTCAAATCTCATTCCCACAACATGTTAGCATAAGTTTCTCTCTATTCTATGCATTTGGCTTGATCTGTGTGGCCTTTATAGATTAACTTCTTTGTCTTCATCCTGATCACTTGATATTTTCCAACTTGTTCCCTTTGAAAAAACCTAGCCACTTGGTCCACTTCTGCTTTGATCACTTCAAAGTTGACACTTAGATCCATCTTCTACAGCTTTGACAAATCCAGATATAATTGCTTTCTCTCCTCTAGTTATCGCTTTCTCCTTTCTATTCTGAGCTTCCAACCTTTTTTTCCATTTACTTTTATTGCTTCCACTAATAATTTTCGTGACTCTTTTATGGCCAAAAAATTGATGAAAATTGTCCAAAAATGAAGGAGCCAACAATGAGGTAGGTAACTTGATAGACAGGTAAGTGGCCATATAAGAGATAGATATGCATGAATGGACAAACAATTTTGACATGGAAAAGTAATGAAGTATTCTTAGTCAACGTGACATCATGATGACATCATCAGTGATGTTACCAATGAAAAGGCTTTGAAGGGATTTTGTAGATTGTGACTAGAGGAAAGAAAATGCTTTCAAAAAGGGGAAAAATGATCTATATCTTTTTATGAAAGATAAAGAACAATGAGGCTTGTGATGGTGATTATCAACCATCATACAAGGAACCATTCATACTCCTAGTTCTGTACATTAAGTTCCAAGACAACAATGTCTTTAAGGAATAGTCATGGATAGCTTCTTTCACTTCTATTTGTTCTTTCATAATAATTATGCTCAAATATGCCGATCTAGTTCCTCAAGACCATTTTAATTTAGATAATATATCATTATTTAACAAAAAAATTAGACATATGATACCCATTTCTACCTAGACCTATTTTAGGTTAGATAAGACACTTTAACTAGGTTTTCCCATTCAAATGATACCTTCCAAGTATGTGAATCTAGTCTAAGGTTTGTCATCATTCATCAAATTTATGACTTCCCTAAGATTGTTTCCTGGTGTAGAATTTATTATATACGAAGGAGTCAAGCTATGATTTCTAGGGATGGTCATGTTTTCCTTCAAATCTTGCCTGAACATATCCATGACATATTAGGTTTGTCGTCTATTGAAAACCTCTAGTCACTTACAAATGAAGTTGTAATTCAATTATACAAGGAGATATTATAGGTTCTATTATGATCCTATTTTTAACCCTAGGGTTAGTACCTTTGAGATATCATGCTGATTGAACTTTTTCTTGCCCTTAGACCTTCTTTTTCCAATCACAACACCCAATCACACTGATAAGACCTGATCCATGCAATTTGATGGATGAGGGATTATTAGTGTGACTAGGTGTCATGACTAACAAAAAGAAGGTCTAAGGATAATAAAAGGTAAATCAACATGATATCTTAGAGGTATTAACATAGGGTGAAAAATAAGCTGATAACATGTTGAAAATAAAATTACGTTGGAGTTCATGATACCTGTCAATACACTTGTCCTAGAGTTGGCTCCAACATACTAATTAAATATGCTATGAGAGACTGTTTGAGAATTTATCTGTACCATTTCCTATATTTTGATCCTTGATGATATACATTCCATGGATAAATGCATTAGTATTTTTGAACACTCTCTCTTCCATGAGAAAAGGCAAATGTATTTTGTTCTTGCTCCATATGTTTTAGATGTAATGAATTCTCAACTATCTAAATTTATTGACATGAGATACATCAGTTATCCATCCTTTCTTGTATACCTTATGTTATATTCCCAAGTCTTAAAATTTTCACATTCAAGCTTGAAAATTTATAATTGTAAGGATGAGAAACAATCAATAGTCTATTGGACTTCCACTATAAGGATGAAGAAGAACAATGAAGGTTTCTTAGAGTATCTCACCTATTTTATGTTTGTAGCATTTACAATTGTGTTTGATGAAGCTCCCAAAATGATTTTTACATAAATAAAGACAATTCTATAATTAAGTCTTGATACAAGAGTGGGGGATTGCTGTTTGTATAAAAACTACATTGAAATAAGAAAATATGGTTTGTAAGTGCCACATTATCAGTTGCCTATATTCGTACCTACTAGAAATTTTGATTTAGAATATACTAGGTAGAGGATAAATTTAGACCTTGTGCAATTTGTTCCAAGTAAGTATGAGGTGGCCTTTAAGCTTAAGAAAGAGGTAGGTGCATTCATTGTGAACACTAGACAAGCCTTCAATGTTGTAGATCGAATGCTAGCCTCAATGAATTTTCCCAAAGGAAAAGTGTGGGCTTATGTTCCACATTGTATTATCTCCAACAAAATATTGAAGTTTCTGTAAGCCCCACCTGAGCATGACAATAATCCAAATATTGAAAAAAAATGAAACAAGGATTCATGGGTTGAAGAAAAACTATCTTAATAGACTCAATGTATAGAGATTAATTTGGAAGGTCAAAACATATTTATTAACACTGATCACCTCAAATGAAAATAATCTAAAATGGGTAGAAAATATAACTAAGAGAATGAATCATATGACCAATCTATAAAGTGGACGAGGTATGAAGAAATAGAGGCAATAGTGGAGTCAATACAAGTTTCCAGTCAGCTCGTGAGAGAATCCATCTTGATAGAGCTTGATTTTCAATTAGAATTATTGTGTCATGCAAAAAATTCTTCCTCTACAAAAAACTTGGAGAAAGGACTTTCCAAACCAAGACCTTAGCTAGAAAACAAAATCCATTCATAGTTTGCAAGTATAAAGTAGAAAATTATAGATATCAAAAGGGACATATCATCTCAAGTATGGACATAGACTATTGCCTCATCATAGATCAGGTTATTATCTATTATTAATTTCAAAAAGAATCAATTAAAAATAGCTTTTATATAGCCCAAGTCACAAGTTATACAAAAAAAGTAGATTTCCAATCCATTAATATCTCTATGAATTCAAAGGACATCAATCTATTGGATAATATTATTTACCTAAACATACCTTATAGGTACTATATAATGACTTGGCTACCACTTCTTTCTATATAGAAAAATCCAAACTTTTAGTTTCAAAGGTCACTAATTAGCTAAAACAATAAAGAGTCTCCCCCAGGGAAAAAGAATGAAGATAAAAGACTTACAAGGGTGGATCATAAAATTAGGAGAATACCTAAAGGATATAGAGTTTGTATAAGATCTTATGCATGTAAAGGAGCTTGAGATGCAAGAATTGAAGAAGAGATTAAAAGTACCAAATATTGATCATGTGCAAACCCTTGGATTGATTCAAGTCGGAAAATAAAACGAAGATCTCTTATCCTATTAATTTTTATTAGAGCTATATTGTTCTTTTATTTAAATAATTTCATTTCTTCATTCACATATTAAATTCACCCCACAACATCATATCATTATTCAATTTTACAACATTATTCAACCACCTATGTAATTTTATAGAAAGAAAAATATCGCCATCAACGCAACGAAACATAAAGGAACAATAGAAGAAAATCATTCACATGTAGAGACACTAGGATTGGTCAAAGACAAGGGAAAAACCCCACAAGAGGGAATATCCTTTCAAATTATTTGTCTTATTAGATTTTCATTGAATGATTTAACAAAGAGAGAGTAAAATGATGCTTTCCTTTATCCAAAAGACTATCCAAAAAAATTAACTAAACCATATCCAATAGATAAACCCAACACTACTGATAATCAAAACCCTGATTTAAAGTTTGCGGTCAACTGTCGAACTATGCGATCAACTGATGAGATATGCAATTAACTGTGAAATTCAAATCCTTGTTTCCCACCACATGCAGAGAGTGTATGTACACATGGTGAAGCCTTCCAACTGCACTCATGACCCTGCATGCTTGCAGTTGCAACCAAAAAATGCTTGTGTCATCCCTGCGGTTGGAAACCAAAACCCTAGATCTCACGTGTGAGCTTTGGACCCTATAATTTCAGACTTGTACAAACCAATCTCCATGAACATACCTATGCAATACAAAACAAAGAAATAAGAATGATCATGATGATCTCAAAATGAGGGTCACTTGACTTGTATTTATAGCCATCTGAGGGCATCCAATTTCTCTTTTGTGCTGACCTGCCCTTTTGTTTATATGTGGGCTTCAACTCAAAAATACACTTTCCCTTGTCTAAATTGAGCACTTCAATAGTCAATGTTGGTCCTCTCAGAAAGAGGAATCTAGTATCGTGGTTGGAATTTCTCACTGAGCTACCAAAAATTAACAATCCCTCTTAGCTAGGGAGAAATTCCAATCATGTCATCATATCATATCCCATCTCAAGTATCTCATCATCAAATTTCGTCAGTACTCATGTCAATTCATATTTTCTTATCCTTACTTGTCTCTTGCTTGTCTTTTCTCATATGTTGAACACTCTCGAATGTAAAAGAAGAAGAATTTGACATCTGAGGGGAGCTTAATCTACCACCCTCTATCCTTTGGGGAGTCACTTCTACTTCTTAAGATCACTACCAGTGGGAAGTTAATGTTGCTACCCGAGAACCTCTGCTAGTGGGGAGCTAATCCTATGACCCAGAAAACTCTGCTAGCGGGAAGCCAATGCTATGACCTGAGAAAATCTACATACGAGGAACTAATGCTAGGACCCAAGAAAATCTATCAGTGGGGATCTAATGCTATGAATTGAGAAACTCTACTTGTGGGGAGCCAATGCTACGAACTGAGAACCATTGACAATGAGGAAGATCTTATGGGACACTCTCACCTCATGTCTATGACAATGGGGAAGGTTCTATGGGACATTCTCACCCCATGCCAAGAAATAGGCGAGATACCACTTGCTATATGAGGTAATGATCACAACCATCATATTGCTTACTAATATTCCTAGCAATGAACCTTTAGCGTCATGTGGTATAACAACTACATCTCTAACTTGAACGGGATGCCACTTACCATAAATATTAAGGATCACACCTAACTCAAGTAGCTAACACCCATTGGTCAAATGGGTACGAAATACAGATTCCAACTGGGGTATACTCTGCATAGACCAAGATAGGGGAGCTACATCTTCCACCCTATGAGTAACAAATAGGGGCGATACCCTATTTTCTAGAGATACCTCAACCCTAGGAGCCATACATCTCAATTCCTCACCCTAGGAGCTTAGATGGGGGGCAAGGGTTGGCTCAGTGTCCTTGATCAACCCATACCTTTACTCCATAGGGTCACATCCATCAATCCATGCTTCTCTCTGTAGATTAGAAACATATCAACATGCTCACATCTAGTACCAACTTAACCAACTGACTAAAGTGTTTTGTAAAACATCACTAAGAGAAGTAATCCTTTATTTTCATGTTCATGCAGGACATCAAAATAGAATATTATGTTAGAGAAAATATATGTCACAAAAGGATACCTTATTCATCCTCCCTCTCATGGAGGAAACAAGCATAAGCCTAAGATTATCTCATACAACAACATCATTAAAATCTATGAATATATATCTCTCTCACTCTACCAATCGAATCCCACTCTTGTTATTGCAATATATCACTATCATATCCAGAATCTACTAAAAAAACTCTCCAAAGAGCTTCCTTAACCAAAATTCCCCTCAACTAGCCAGGCAAGAAACAATGTAATCAACCTTGGTTGTGCTTAAAGCTATGAATTATATTTCCTTCTCATCCATGATATCATTGTAGATCCTTATATGTTTTATTTTCTTTTCTTCCTACCCAATCATAATTGTATTCATGCAGACTTGTATCTCCAGAAAATCTTTCATCTCGAACTCAGTGGCCAAATCCCTCTTACGATTGATCTTGAGAGGCTCACTACTCTTCAAGAATAGATCATCAACATATAAAAAACACCAACTTAGAGGTTATAAGTAATCACATACTCAATTATCATGCAGGAAGCAACAATCAAATCAATAATCCTAAACAATAATAAAATAAAAAAGAAGTAACATAAATATAAAAGGTACTTATCTTTAATGAGAGGTGATCATCTTCCTCTTGAACCAACCTTTCCTTCAATATTTTCATCTACTTCATCAACAACCAGGCCTAATTAATATTATCCCAACTAGAAAAACTTCTTATTGATCATGTTTCAAAACTGTAGAACTCAAGCCATTGTCTTATCTTGGGGTTCTCTTCCAAATCCTAATCTCATGATATCCATCAAACCCTACTAACCAAGCTTCCTTGGATTTCCTTCAAACCCTAGAATTCTTTTATGTATCCTCGATATTCTCTTGCTTCCATCAAAGGTGTCTTATTAGGGGTGATCTAAATGACTTTTCTTTAGCCAAACCCTAATACCATGTTAATTTTTATTAGAGCTATATTTTTCTTTCCTTTAAATAGTTCCTGTTATTCATTTACATATTAAATTCACCCCGCAACATCATATCATTATTCAAATTGCAAAATTATTTAATAACATATGTAATATATAAAAATAACAATATCATCGTCAATGCAGTGAACAGGAACAATAGAAGAAATCATTCACATATAGAGACACCAAATTTTTCTTCAAATTAGATTATCATTGAATGATTCAACAAAGAGAGGACACAATGATCCATTCCTTTCTCCACAAGACTATCCAAAAAAATTATCTAAATGATATCTAATAGACAAACCCAACAATACTCATAATCAAAACCTTGATTCAGATGCCTACAGTTAACTATCGAACTTTGCGGTCAATCAATGAGAGTTGCGGTCAATTGCAAAATTCAAACCCTTGTTTCCAATTGCATGCAAAGAGTGTAAGTACATGCGGTTGAATCTCTCCAACCAAAATCATGAGCATGAGTGCCTAGGTTGCAACCGAAAAAAGCTTATGTCATTCTCAGGGCTAGAAACCAAAACCCTAAATCTCACGTGCAAGCTTTGGACCCTGTAATTTCAGACCTTTACGAACTAATCTCCACGAACCACCTCAGACCTATGGCAACCAGACCAAATAAATAAGAATTCTCATGATGATATCCAAATCAGGGTCACTTGACTTATATTTATAGCCATCCAAGGGTGTCCAATTTCTCTTTTGGGTTGACCTATCCTTTTGTGCACATGTAGGATTCAATTCAAAAGTACACTTTCCCTTGTCCAAATTGAGCACTTCAATAGTCAAAGTTGGTCCTCTCGAAAATAGTAATCTAGTTCTATGATTGGAATTTGTCATTAAGTTGCAAAAAAATAACATATCCAACATTATAGAGAGGAGAAAATAAAATCCAATAGCTTAAAGGAAAAAATCATAATTTAACATAGGTTTTGCAGGGTCATATATGTTCCATGTCTTCTTCTTCTACTGAACACATTATTCCTCCTGATGCTTTAGAAAAATTAGTGAAAGAACTATCAAGCTTGAATTTGATAGAGATTGAATTAGATAAATATAGGAAACTTCATCAAACATATTCAGATGAAATTATTCTTTTGAGATAGTAAATGAAAAAGAAACATAGTCTACTAAAGAATATAGAGGTAGATAAAAGGAGGTAGCATGCTGAAATAAGTAGGTTAAAGGCTCAGTTGATAGAGAAACTTGCCATTATTGAACCAAAGCAATTGATTTGGGATAATATTATTCGGGAAATCTACCAGATTAAGAATTCTATTAGGTTTATAGGTGATGAATAGGAATTGCTTTTCCAAATTGAGAATTCTATCTAATAAATAAAAGGAGAGTTGGGTGATATGCATAGAAATTAATCGATATTGTAATACTCCTACATTCAAGGACTTGGGAATAATTACGGGCACTAGGTGTGGAAGATCAAACTCAATTAGTAATGGAGGCAAATAAGGTGCTAACAAAGACATCCTTAATGAACCATTCTCAGGAACACTGCACGTTCATGTCGAAAAATATTAGTATGTTTACCAACAAATTTAACAAATTAGCGAAAATTGGATTTCCATCATGATGGAATCAACATGATAATTTAATCCCTTTAGAAGCATACCATGGAATATTTTATAAAGGAAAAAAGTAGGGCTGATAAGATGGCAGGATTTGTTGATGCCTTGAGAGGAGAAATGGTCTTTGAGCAACTATACAAGGAATTCCAACTTTGGTGGCAGTTGAAAAAATTATTCTTAATAAATCCCAATTAACAAAAGTTCATCGAATTGGATGCTACTTTTAGAAGAATGGTTGGATTATAGTACCTAACAGGAGAACAATGGGACTATTTAGTGCAATTTGTAGGAACCTTGCTCTATAATTATGCTTAGGAACTTTGTGTAATATGATGAAGTGAGTTTATCAAATGTTATAATACTATGGTTTTGTTTTGTAAATAATTTTTGCAAGTGGTATTTAATTAGTTTCAACTGATAGTCATTTTGATAGTTATCGATGGTAATTGAAACAATTGTTTCCTAATTTTGTATAAAAAGAATTAAAGAACTCAAAGAAAGGGTTTGAAAGTTTTGAGAAAATTTGGCAATATTGTACATAAAATCATTGAAACAAGTTTTCAAGAAAATAATAAAGATCCGTGTTTTCATATGCAATTGCATTAGCTTTACTTCTTATGTGATACATAGGTTACATAATCCATGTTATTTTTCTTTTGCATGGTGTTTTAAAATGTCTAAAACAAATAATCATATTCAAAATAGCATACTAGCTATATTTGAAAATAAATCTACATAATTAGTATAAGATTAACATATTTGTGTGAGTTCAATTTGTTTCAAGCATGCCTATGATCTTTTATGAGTTCATATAGTATAATTTTAAATGTTTTGAAGAATGCACCATCATTTTCCATTGAATTGATGAATGCTTAATGTAATTATTCTTAAGGTTTAATTTCTTGAATTTGTCACTTCTCAAGAGATTAATTCATGTTCTTATTTCTTCTACCACTGTTTAAAGTACTATTTTGTCTACAATATTTGGGAATTGGCTAGTTTCATTGAGAGAAAAAAAGTTAGGGTTTCAAAGTCACATTGTTACTTCATTCAACTTCCAAAGATATATTTTGAAATATTGATAAATTATTTTGATGTCTTGACATTGATTCCCCAACCAAGAACTATCTTTGGCAAAAAAAATGTTGGATAAATGTTGTCATTATTAAATTTCTTGATGTTAGATATAATTTTCATTTTCTATTGGAATTTACCTTTTATATGACTTTTAAAATTTTAATCTTACATGTGCACATCTCAGTGAAAAATATCAATATAGATGTTAGGTCCTTATAATACTAGTGTAGTCCCCTTATTGTTATTGTTAGTGTAGCCCCCCATTTTTATTATTGTTCCCATGTATCGCCCATGTTGTTATTGTTGTCCCCCATATAATCCCACTATTTTTATTTTTGTGCCCTGACATTATTATTGTTATGTAGGCTATGCTTATATTGTGATCCCTTAGACTCCTATATATACCAAGGAGGTCTTATCATTTGTATCATCCAAGATTTGTTCATTTATGTAATTTAAAGGAGGTTCACCCATAAAAGAGGATAATTTCTAAGTCATTGATCTATATTTTCGTTTGTTATTTGAGATGGTTGCATAACATTTGGTATCAGAGCTTTGGATTCTAGGGTTTCGCTTCTTCAAACAAGTCATATTGGAATTTTCACTATAACATTTTTCTATGAAGCTTAAGAATCTGAAATTGTAACCACATGGAGTTGAAATATTGATGAACCTCATGCATGAATTTAAGATTTGGATTCTCTATATTTTCGAAGATATCATCGGAGGAAGTTAGTGTTTGTTCAGGCTCTAGAATTCCATCACAAATATGTGATCTAGGGAAAATCATCATAACTTTATATCCAACCATCAGATTTGAATTTTGTAAAAATTGACTAAAATTAGATAGAATTTAGTTTTTGTGTTAACATTTTCAGGACTGAAGGTCAAAATGGTGAGAGGTCACACTCTATACAAGTTCGCTCTACTGAACCAGTCTATAATGAGGTCATTGTGGGATATTGGGCACAAATGTTTCATGAAGTATCCAATCTTGGTATAACTTATGGGGTTGGAAAGAATACTCATAGGGATATCATAGGATGAAATTTCATATCTTGGTGATCCAAAATTAGAGTAATACAACAATTTCAATATCGAGATCTTAAAAAGCAAGAAAAAGGTGTGTATTTTTTAAAGTTTTGCATAACTTTTGTTCGAAAAATAAGTTTGAAGTGATGCAAAGGACGCAATGAAGCATAGAATTGTTTCTTTATTTTAAAATTCCTCAAACCAAAAAAATAGACACATCTACTAAGAAACCATAAATATCTTCTATGTTGCTTGAAGAAGAGGAATAAATGCAACATGATATATCAAATTTACGAGACCAAGTGCAACAAATTTCGCTCTCACATAAGGTAACAAAAAATGAATTGGAACCCATGATGAATGTTAAGATAGATGGTATAAAAAGGGACATGGGAGTTAAGATTTGTGGTATAAAAATGGACATGGGAGTTTTGAATGATGGTTTAAAAGCATACATGGAAGTAATGATGAATATCAAGATAGAGGGGTTGAAGGAATGTTTGGAAAATTTGTTAGAAGAAAGGCTTCCTAGTGGTGACAAGGTAATCCATTAAAATAATGATGAGGACAAAAGGAATATGAATTATGATTTTAGAGACTTTAATGATGGGTTTAATAACTGCCACATTCCAAATATTGATATGAGGAAGTTTGACGGGAGGATCCAGTAACATGGATACTAAGACGGAGCAATATTTTGGTCTCCATGATGTGAAACACACACAAAAGGTACGAATTGCAAGTTTATATTTAGAACTCAATCAGTTTGTATGGTATCGATGGCTTTTTTCTCGTAAACAACTTGTCACTTGGTCAATTTTTATAGAGGAAATGATAACACATTATGAGGATACAAAGAGAAACACATTTTTTAGCCAATTGATAAATTATAAACAAAAGGGTTCAATGGCAGAGCACATTGAGGACTTCTAAAAATTGAATATCAAGGTAACTAATATTCCATAGGAGCATATGATTGATGTCTTCATAGGGAATTTGAAGGATAAAATCCAACATGAGGTTTGCCTTTGGGAACCTGATTCATTGGAGAAGGAATTTAGGGCGGCAATAAAAGTTGAAAGAAAAATTATGGAAACAAGGAAGTCTACCACTCATAAATATAAAGATGGAATGTTGTTGCTTCTATCCTTCCACAAGCTGCAAGGTTGATGCCACAAAAATTGGAGGAAAAAATAGCAAAAGATATTTGTTATAGTTTTGATAATAAATACACTAAAGGTCATAAGTGTTCCAAGAAAAAAGTATTCTACATAGATTGTGAAGAGGAGGAAGAAAGGGAACAAGAAACATCAAAAGAGGAGGATATACAATAGAAACCAACCCCTGAGAAAGAATATATGAATATAGCCATATATTGCATTGCATTGGTGGGAATTACCACTCAAATGCTCAAGATAAAAGGATATTTCAAGAAGAAAAGCGTAATAGTGTTGATTGATTCCGGTAGTACCCATAGTTTTATTCATTGTAAGATAGCTAAGGAATTGAATTGCTTCCTATATCTAATACGAGAGTGTCAAGTGATGGTTGCAAATGGATTAACTATAAATTAATCTAGAAATTGCCATGATATCAAGCTAACCATGGGGGAATATGTATTTAATAGTCCAATGCTTTCCATTCCAATGGGTGGTGTTGATGTTGTACTAGGAGTTTAATGGCTACAATATTTGGGGATGATAGCTTTTAATTTTCAAGATTTTTTCTTGAATTTTTTTGGGGAAGGAAATGAAGTTGAATTAAGGGTCATCTCAGGAAAACCAAGAAATATAATCATCTCTAATGGCATGACAAAACTTTTGAAGAAATAATAAAGGGGCATAATTGCACAATTATGCTCACTAGAGGTTCAAACATCAAAATCATCTATTTCTCCATATCTCCAAAAAGTCTTAGATAATCATTCCAAGGTATCTAAGAGTCCCAAAGGCCTCCCACATATTCATGATCATGATAATGCTATTCATTTGATTCCAAGGAGTGTTCCTCCAAACATCAGACCTTACAGATATCCCTATGCCCAAAAGAGTGAAATTAAATGTATTATTGCAGAAATGTTAGAGGATGGTATAGTTCAACCTAAACAAAGTTCTTTCTTTGCTCTAGTAGTATTGGTGCACAAGAAGGATGGATCATGGCTTATGGGTCTAGATTATAGGGAGATCAGTAAGATCACTATTAAAGATGCATTTCCCATTCCTGTCATTAATGAATTGTTGGATGAATTACATGGAGAAATTCACTTCACCAAGTTGGATATTCACTCAAGAATCATCAAATTAGAATGAAGAATAAAGACATTCCGAAAACAACATTCATAACTCATGAGGGTCATTATGAATTTTTGTTCATGACTTTTGGCCTTACTAATGCACCTTCAACATTTCAAGGTTTTACAAATTCCATTTTTAAACACTTACTTACAAAATTTGTGTTAGTATTTTATGAGGATATACTAATCTACAACAAGTCTTGGAAGGATCATGTTCAACATGTTGATAGGGTACTCAAACTATTGGAGGAGAAACAATTATATGCAAAAACCTCAAATGTTTATTTAGAGTACAGGAGGTGGAATATTTGGGCCATATTGTATCTCATGAGGGTGTTAAGGTAGACCCTAAAAAAAT
This sequence comes from Pinus taeda, assembly GCA_000404065.3. Lineage (NCBI taxonomy): Eukaryota > Viridiplantae > Streptophyta > Pinopsida > Pinales > Pinaceae > Pinus > Pinus taeda. The sequence goes on along the minus strand of APFE031492532.1, from coordinate 24,769 downwards.
TAAAGCCATTAAGGAAAGGAAAATCACCATAACCATAAAGCATATTCGAGGATTTCTATGTTTGACAGGGTATTATTGCAAGTTTGTTAAGAATTATGGGAGAATAGAAGCAACTCTAACAACATTACTAAATAAAGATTCATTTTCTTGGACTCTAGATGAAGCTAAGGCCTTTGAGCATATCAAAGAGGAAATGTGCCAAACATCGATCTCAGCTATGCTTGACTTCACAAAAACATTTATTGTGGAATGTGATGCTTCAAGAAATGGAATTCGTGTTGTTTTAATGCAAGAAGGAAGACCCATTTCTTTTGAAAGTCATATAATCAAAGAAAGTATTTACACAAACCTATTTATGAGAAGGAAATGTTGGCAATACTACATGCACTAAAGAAATCGAGACCTTACCTAATGGGAAGACATTGAAAGGTAAAAAAATATCATGATAGTATTAAATTCTTTTTGGAACAGATATTATCTTTAGAAAAGCAACAAAAATGGGTCACAAAGATGTTGGGTTATGACTATGAAATCATCTTCAGAAAAGGGAAGAAATTTTTTGTTTCATATGCACTCTCAAGAAAGGATGAGGATGTGGAAGCATTGCTTTGTTCATTTATATTATCTAACCTGATTGGATAACCGAAGCAATGGATGAATGGAAGAATGGTGAAGAGATGTGGACACTCATTTAAAAATTGTAGCAAGATCCAAGTACATTTCATAAATTTAGCTGGAAAAATGATTCATTATGGTACAAAGATCCCTTATATCTTTTTAAGAATTCCCAATTCAAGCAAAATATTATTTTAGAATTGCATACCTCTATCTAAATGGTGGTATAGCACTTCCTTCCATACTGCAACAAAAGTGACCCCATTTATGGCACTTTATGGATATCATCTACCATCCATCACATAATATTTAAGATAAAATTCTAAGTTTCAAGTAGTGGAAGATCAAATCGAGCATAAACAACATCTTCTCCAACTCTTAATGAATAACCTCACTCTGGCACACAATTGAATGAAACAAGAAGCATATCAACATCACAGTGAAAGAATTTGTGATGTAAGTGACTGGGTATTTTTACGGCTACAACAATACAAACAAATGTACATCAAGCAAGATAAGAAGGATAATAAATTATCACCCAAGTACTATGGTCCTTACAAGGTGTTGCAAACGATTGATAATATGGCATACAAATTTGAGCTACCTACATTTTCCCGAGTAAACCCATTTTTCCATGTTTCATGCTTAAAGAAGGTTATTAGTGACAAGCTCCTAGTTCAAATAGTGTTTCTAGAACTTGACAAAGAAGGAAAGTAATATTTGAGCCCGAATTAGTCACGAAAACAAGAACCTGACAGCTATGGAATCAATTAATTTAAGGGTATCTCATTAAGTGGACGAACTTACCCATTGAAGAATCCACATGGGAGGATGCGAATTTTATACAAAAGCATCTAGAACTACTGAAACATTAAGGAAAACACTATTTTTAAGGAGAGGGGCATGTTAGGTGCCTATAATACTAGTGTAGTCCCCTTATTATTATTGTTAGTGTAACCCCCTATTGTAATTTTTGTTCCCATGTATCCTCCATGTTGTTATTGTTGTGCCCCATAGAATCCCACTATTGTTATTGTTGTGCCCTTACATTATTATCGTTATGTAGGCTCTGATTGTATTGTGACCCCTTAGAATCCTATGTGTACCAAGGAGGTCTTATCATTTGTATCATCCAAGAATTGTTCATTTATGTAATGTAAAGGAGGCTTCCCCTCGAAGAGGACAATTTTTCAAGTCATTGATCTATATTTTCTTCTGGTATTTGAGCTAGTTGCATAACAATAGATTTGGACACCTATCGTCATTATTATGAATAATATTATGAAATAATCAAATTTTAAAAAATAACCCAAAAAAAACTCTAATTGAACGATAAAAAATAACATAAAGTTATAGGAATCTCATTCAATCCATTTTTAGGTAGGGAAGGCATTTTCCTATTTATTTATGAAATGTTGACTAAATTGATAAGAAGCTACACAAAAATAAGGTCAGTGTATTGTCAATTTGAGTCATGATAAAACCAATTTAGTTAAGTTCTCTCACTAGAACCTACCTTTCCTTAAATATTTTGTGTTGGACCACATAAAAATCACTCCAATACCAAACTAAATATGGGATTAACATTGATTAGTTTGAAATAAAGTTGAAATAGAGGGTCAAATGAGTTGTAGATAACTTATTCATATCAATTTTAATAATATATAGACATTCATATTTGAAAATTTTGATGGATCATAATTTAATTTTGCTCAATTCATATTTTTTTCACCCATTTTTTAGTTTGTCTCTTTCCATCAATTAAGCTTCACATTGGAAAAATGGAGTTGAGGGAGTGGAAGGTGGCGTGGCTGTAAGCATAGTCACCCTGGCCATCTGGTTCATGCCTCCTATCACTACCAGAGGTATTCTTTCATTTATAAGTGTTGGTGATGTTTGCTTCCTGTAGGTGCCTTTTTAATGGTGGTTTTGTTGTTCATCTGATCTGCCCTAAGGTCAAGGGTTTTCTTGGTTTCTTAGGTGTTATCACTCAGTTCTATCATTGTTGGATTCCCCATCTTGCTATAGTGTTTACTATGCCACCATTTTGTCTTGGGCTATTGACCATGCTTCCTATCGATTAGGGTTTTACTTTCCATCACATGTTTCTGCTAGGTTTGGTTTAGGGTTGTTATCAGTGTTTGCAATGTTCGGTGGCCCTATTTCTTGCCACCTTCATGCTTTGGGGTTATCATTTGTTCTATGCGATTTAAAATTCTTTGTCGACACCAGATCTAGTGGCAATTATTTGGAATTATGGGGTGGTGTTGTGGTGGTTCCCTTTCCATCCATGTCACGGAGATGGGAGTTTAGGGGGCAGGGTCGTGGTTGTTCCCCTGCTGCTTTAGCCCTAGCTTCATGTTTTTTTTTCTTCATTTGTAGATGCTCACAATGTTGTTGTGGTGGGCCTAGTGTTTTTCCATAGTTTATTTGGGGTTTTTGGGGCTATCTAGGTGACCTCTTCCCAGTTTTAGTTTAAGATTCGACCATCATTTTTTGTTGGGGTTTCTAGTTATTTCTGTCGCATCGCTTGGGGATTCTTGGAGGGCTTGTTTGCCCTACATTCTTGATGGCCTTTCAACCTTTTTTTATGATTAGTCATGAGGCATTAAAATTCACAAATGCATTTAACATATGAAAAATGTAACTTTGTTCTTCCTTCAGATGAATAAAATTATGGGTTTTTTTCTCACGAAAAAAAAATACTTCACATTAGAAGGTGATTCATTCTTCAAATATTTGATATTTATTCAAACATGTGCTAGAACCATTATCTTCCTCATAATATAATTGGTATGGATGAAAAGAGAAAACGCAAGGTTTATCAAAGCTCCAAAAACTCTACAATTCAATATATTATGGTTTTCACAACCTCACACAAATTTCTCTCTATAATTTGAGATAATTTGGAATTCCTAATTTAGGAAATATGCTTAGTGCATTACTTATAATATGAGAATCACTCTTTCTTAACATATATTTATTATCAAATATATTCTATTGATATGATAGAGTTTAGAACTAATCATTTAAAGGTGGAGTTAAATTATTATATGTTATGATCTTTTCCACCATAATCCAATGATACAATTCTTCATGAGATTGTGATTTTTCATTTCTTAAATCATACTATCAAATAAATAAATGGCTTTAGTGCCACAAAACACCCTTGGAATATTCAAATTGTATGGGAAACTATTATACCAAAAGTATAAATGCATTTCTAACTATATATTTTTCCATTTAAGTTGTCTCTAGAACATTATGGTATATTCTTTCTATTCATGGTTAAAGCTAGGGTATTTTTTAAGAATTTAAATATTTTCCTATATTTAGTATGGTAGGCAGCTATTATAGTTCAAAACTTCATATGTATAGAATGTAGGTGAATATTCAATAAAAAATATGTAATTTACTATTAAAATTGGTATTTTTTTGGAAATATCATCCATTTAATTGTATATATGTAAAAAAATAGGTGTTTTTTAAATAATTGGTGATATTTTTTTTAGAAAATGTCCAAAAACTAGCCAAGTTGTGAAATTTCGCCCCCAAAAATTTCCCTAGTTAGAGCCAACAAAATCAGAAAATTATAAATTAAAAAAACATATGTAACCTCGATTTATTGAGAAAACACTTATAATCTTAAGTAATATGATATATTATTTTATGTAATAAGAAAGGTCTCTCTTTATATATATATATATATATATATATATATATATATATATATATATATATATATATATATATATATATATATATATATATACTATCACAATCCCTATGGTAACTGTAAAAGTCAAATATACAAGTATTTGATATGGAATATTATAGATAAAAAAGGTAATTCATTCACTCTTGATGTTACAATAGACATCCTCCAATACGTTTTATAACAAAAATTCATCACTGACCACCTGTAGGTATTTGAGGTTTTAGTACATAAATAATCAGGAGACAAAGTCACATAATCAAATAATTACTTATTAGAGTAAATCAATGATATATTAAATAATTAATATAAAAATCCATTATATGTTTGCGCTAAAATTAGAAACGTTCAAACAAATTTACTTTTAGAAATTACTTATTTAAACCCATTTTTTTATAAGCTTGGTGGGAATACATTTTCATCATGTCCAATATATCACCCCAATCGGGGTGGGGAATTGAACCAATGACTTCACATCAAGGAGTGCCTTAACAAATCATCCGATCACCATCTATCCATGACCCCATAGACACTTATTTAAACACTTTAAAAATATAAACACGTCTACATTACTTAATTAGAAATAAAAATGTTTGTTTAAGTAAAACCTAATTAGAAATAATATTTTTTTTCTTTAAGAAGTACCAGTTTAATGAAACATGATAGTAATGTAGTGCCCCACCCTAGCTTGACTTGAGAGAAACACTTTTAGTTTTATTTTGACTTTTGAGACCGATATTGTGACTTACACTATATTATTTGAAGACATCATATACCAAATATTTTCTTATTATTTAATGTGATAATGATTCTTGTTATGCATTTATGATTATCATGATAGTCTAAGTTTACTATTTTGATGTTAATAAATGATATAAATGATACAATATTATGTTAATAGTTGATAGTGATGATTTTTATGCCACTTATCATTCATAATTTATGATGGCTAATTATCATAGACTAAAATCAAAATTTAGAAAGTAAAATGAAGAAAAGTAACCTAACTGTAGCTATCATAAAACATGATAGGGAGGATATTCTAATTAAAATGGTAATAAGAATTTTTATTAAAATTTTAACACTCAAGGGAAGTTGTGCATAAATTAAATATAATTTAAAGAAAAGGATAAATGATATTCATGAGAACCCCTCCATAAGGGAGAATCATAGAATTGGAATCTATAACCAAAATTTGAAATTGACGAAAAGAAAGAGAGGTTAGATACATAAATATAATCCTAATGGTTAATTCAAGTTAAAAATACACATGAACACCAAAATAGGGGAGTTTGAAAAGGGGTCAAGGGAAAAATAAGAGAAAACCTAAGAAACATGTTTTGGGGCGAGGGAAAACAATCATTTAAAAGAAAATAAGAAATTTAAATTAATGAGAGTCATGATAAAACTTGACACATGGATATGCGAATAATAGGAATATTATAATTCAATAAATTGATAACGTTGCATGAGAATAAAAGTGACAACTAATTGACCTTTTCATTATGTTTCTATTTTTTCATGAAGACAATCAAAAGACTATGCATTTAATTGTCAACCCAAGGCTCATGATTTACCATGAACTATATATGTAGATCACACTTAATAATTCCATTGGTTTGTTTTTTAGTTGTTTTATCAATTATTACTTATATAGATGGAGTATAGACAATTCACAACCTTAGCAAGGTTTTACAAATTCAAAAGTAAAGTGACTAAAGCTACTTGTAAGAAAGTAAACACATTTGTAGGAAAGTAAAATCACTTGCATGAAAGTAAATCACTTGCATGAAAGTAAACAAGCTTGTAGAAAAAATAAATACCACACTTTTGAAATTGAAATAACACACTTCTTCCTCATGGATTCTGAATCTTAAGTTTGTAACCCCCGACACAGTTAGAATTGCTAATTCTAGGCTATAAGAAAGTAAATGTCACACTTCTACCTAGTGGGCTTAGGAAGATTAAAGTTGTAACCCCAAAAATAGGTATAACAAATGACATAGATAGGAAATAAATCACACATGTAGAAACAAATGGAAATACTATTCCTTGCCAATATGATCCATGTTTCTACTTTAACGAACAAATGTAATCATTGTGTTGAGAACATTTAAGGTGAATGAACACCAATATGAAACGTAAGCATGCCAAATGCATAATCAATTGTATAAATAAATTGACAAATAAATGAATACAACTATGTACTAATAATTAATTATGTACATAGATAAAATAAAACAACCTGAAATTACTTACAGAAGTAAATAAAAGAAATTCTATGCAAATAAATAAGTGAGGGGTTACATTACACAACTAGAAAAGAAAACTACCTAAACTACACAGTTCTATGTTCTATTGGAGTGGGCCTTACCTCCATAGGATAGAGTGTTTATAATTATCAATGCTTGTTTTTTTTGTTTAAATCTCAATATTTAATTACTTAGAAGAAGTGGTACATAGGAGATTTATTTGTGTTATTGGTCTTCCTAATGAGAAACTAGACTAGTAGCATGAGTTTATGAGCTTGAGGTTATGAAGAAATCTCTTAATTAGTTTATCAGAAAAAATAGAGATTTCCAAAGAAAACAAGCTATGATGAATGAAAATGAACACATATGTCTACAAAATTCCACAAACTAAGACAGAGAGGAATCATAAACTATGAAAAAGGAGGGATTTTCTACTAAACTTAACTTAAATAAGAGTTTTTCCACCTAACGACTTGGTGGAGCATAACCTTCATGTGGAAGCACATTGTCATTAAGCAAGACATTGAGATGCTAGATGCAAAAACTGTACCTCCCCGAGCCATGAGCATTAGACCCACTATCCCACAAGCCAAATATTGTGTGACCACAATTATTCCTCAAATATCTCAGTATGATTTGCTTGGATGAAGGGCATTCTGAACCCCAAGGAGCGTAATGCAACAAAGCAATGGAATCCTACAGTTGAGAGAGAATAAGATGCCATGTGACCTGCCATAAATATGAGGATTTTTTAAAAATATATGTGTTCCACTCCTTCTAGATGTTCTAAGTGATGAAACTTAGAAAGAGAAGCCAAACCTTATTAAAGATAGAATTACTAAAGGGCGAGTCTTTCTAGTTTTCCAATGTGGCTGTGATGGACTAGGGCACTAGATTAGTTCATCTAAATGCTATTTCCAATTCATCCCAAAGCATAGAGAAGAAGGAGCATGTGAGAAATAAATTATTGTGATCCCTCTTGAGTGGTACATAACATGTATATGGAGGGACCCTGAAAACCTCATTTTTGAATCTTGTCCCAAGTAAATGTTATGTTTTTTAGGAGTAACTAGATGGATGAAGTGATATTTTATCAATGATTGAGCTCCATAGATGCGTCTAGATGTGGTTTGGTGTAGCCAAATGAGCTTGTGTAGGGATCTTGTAGGCCACATTCAGGTTAAATTCTCCCAATGGACCATAACCCTAATGCAAGACATTGGTTTCCTCCTAAATTGTAATATTTTGAGTAGCAAGTTCCAGTTATAGAATTTGTTGCTCTTCCCAATGAGATCGAGCATATTTCGGCACCTGAATTTTCCAAGGATGCCAAGGCACATATAATGAATGTGAATCCTAGTAATGAGAAACCAAGGTGATCCCTCGTTAATGACAGGTGTTTCTACTATGTAGGGAGTTAGCCAAAGAAGTGATTTTGGGCCATTGGTTCAAAGATTCTCCCAAGAATAACGTTTTCATGCCATTGTGAAAATCTAGAAACAGTGGTCCTAAATCAAGGATTTATTTTTCCATGCTGCATTCCAAATATGAGATCCATGGGGAGCTTAAAAAATTCTAACCAGTTGGAATGAGTGATGGCTCTATGCATATTTATTGGTCCACATTTGACAACATTTCGATGTAGGGTTTTTAAGCCATATCCACAATATCTTAGAACTAAGAAATTGACTTAAAATCCCTGGGTCTATTAATCCAAGGCCCCCTACTAATTTAGGAGGTGCAACTTGTCCCATGCAACCAAGGCTCATTTTATTTCTAGATTAGCCCCTCCCCCAAAGGAAGGATCACTACATCTTGCAGACCTTGTTGAGAATATGTTTAGGGGAAATCAAGACTGAGAGAAGATAAGTAGGCATATATTGCAGAATTTATTTCAAAATCATGAAGCGATCAACAAGATTCAAAGCTTGGAACGTCCAACTTGAAAGTTTTGCTTGAAATTTAAGGAGGAGTTATTCCCACAAAAATAAGAGAAGAGAATTGGTAGTGAGGGGAGCCTTTAAGTATTTAGATATAATGGAACTCCATTTAAAATCCATAAGACAAGAAGTATGGATTTGAATTGCTTGAGGGGTGCAAAAGAAAAAGATCTGAGATTGGCCTTTATTAATGCCCGTGCCAAAGGCTGCAATAAAGGTGTCTAGAATTTTATTTAATGTCAGCACCTCATAAATGAAGGGCTAACCCTTAAGGATTTCACCATCCATAAATGTTTTATGATCCAAAAGATGATTGTTAGAGCTAAGGGGGAGACCTTTGAGACACTACTGAGAGAACACATAGTCAATGGAATGAATTAATCCTTCAATAAACAATAAGAAAATATAGGGATAAATAGGGTCGACTTTCCTTATTCCTTTGGATGGGGTGAAGGTAGAGGAGGGATAACCATTGACCAAGACTGAGAAGAAAGCCTTGGAAATAAGATCCATAACCCAAGATATCCACTTCTCATGAAAACCATAGGCCATAAGAGTGTGATAAATAAACTGCTAGCCGACTTTATCAAAGGCATTAGACATATCAAGATTTAGCATCATTCCTGGTTGTTTAGAGATGTTGAGAAAATGGACATGCTCTTGAACAAAATAATACTATCTAGAATTTTCCTTCCCTCTACATAACCAATTTTCCCAAGAGAGATTAGAGAAGAGAGAAGTACATTAAGTCTATTTGCAATGGTCTTAGAGATGATTTTGTAAATATTGTTGCATAAGGAAATGGGGAAAATTTGGTAGTAGAAGAGGCCTTGGAGGATTTGGGCATAAGCGAAATGAAGATGGCATCAAAAGTTTCTAGTAGAGAGGTCAAGCTGTGAGAATCTTCGACATCCCTGCCTAGAATGGCCCAACAAGATTGAAAGAATTATGTTGTGAAGCCATAAAGACTTAGGCCCTTGTCCCTGAGCATGCTCATGAAGACTTCTTCAACCTCTTGGAAGGTGTTTTCCTTAAGAAACAGGGCATTTTGACCCGCAAAGGAAAGTTTAGGAATATACTACATGATTGAGTAGATGTCTTCTCTTCTATCTGAGATTATTTTTGTGAGGAGAGCACCAAAACACTGAGATAGAACTCACAATATGTTTTAATGTTCTTATGAGGACTAGTTTTTATCAACAATTGTTCCATTGAAAAACATAAAGTAATTAAAATTAAATAAGCTAATTAAAATCAATTAATATTTCATAAATATGAAAAAATAATAATTTAAATTAACTAATTAAATCACACTACAGACATTATAAAATAAAATATCAATAATAAATTATTGCATTATCATTCTAACATTTCTCTAAGAGTTGTCCCCATGGAATGAAAGAGGAGCCCTTTTTATACATAAGTTTTGTCTAAAAGTGAAATAAAACTTGTAAATGAGATCCACAAGTTTCTCATGTGTTTTTTTAACAGTTAACAAATTATAAAATATTTATAATAATTCCAAAATACTTAACAACAACTCAATTAATCATGTTTAATGATTCCAAAATTATTTCCATATCCAACATGGTCAATGATATTTTAAATTTATGACATATCTTAGTAGTTGTGAATTGTTCTGAATTGAAATAATGGAATAATAATTGTGTAACAACATTAGTTTTATTTTTATATCAGCTCCAGGTTTTGATTGCTCATGGTTTTAGTGTTAACTCACAATTCCAATGGTTTTAGCACTAGAGTTGCAATAGCGAATTGCAACACCAAAGATGTAGTAGGGAGTTGTAAAAGGGAGTTGCAATATGTCGTTGCAACACCATAGTTGCAGTAATGAGTTGTGGCACCATAATTGTAACAATGATATGCAACATTAGATTTGTATAAATTGTGTAAGAGTAATTGTGACCAAGATACACCATGTGACGAAAATACAACCTAAACCACAACCTTTCTGGCACTTCTTTCGTGTATATTACCTCAAATATAAATACCAATATGATCGTTTTGAAATGTTTAATCATAAATTCATTTAAATATACTAGGTAAATGCAATGGGAAACAATTTATATCTAAATCCCACATATAAACATTAGAATGGACTAATACAGGGTCATAGGAAAGTGAAAATGAATTAAAAATATGGAAAAAAGTATGTAAAAATATGCCAAGCCTAAGGCTCTCCATCTTCCCCCAACTGAAAATGTTCCATGTCCTCATGCAACATAGTACCTTTGTATTATCTATACTGTAGGGGCACTTCTTTTTTTCCACTACATACCACTCTTTATTGCCAATATGTTTCATATGCCTCAAATGTTTGTTGGGAATCCTCATAAAACATCATTCAAACGTCAAAATTAGCATCATAAACAATTTTAATGAGCATTTTTAGGTTCCTATAATAATAGTGTAGCCCCTATATTGTTATTGTTTTTCCCCGCAGAAGCCCACTATTGTTATTTTTGTGCCCTTACATTATTATTGTTATGTAAGCCATAATTATTTTTTTACCCTTTAGACTCTTATATATACCATGGAGGTCTTGTCATTTGAATCATCCATTTTTTTTTTCATTTTATTATGTGTAAAAGGAGGTTCCCACTTGAAGTGTACTATAATAATTTTTTTCTTATCATTTCTAAGTCACAGGGATCATAACATTTGGTATCAAAGCTCTAGATCCTAGGGTTTTGCTGCTTCAAACAGGTCATATTTCCATTTTCACTATAAACTATTTTCTGTTAGGATTTAGAAGGTGAAACAATGACCATGTGGACTCAAAATCTATATTAACATCGTATCAAAATTTCAGATCTTGGTTTCCTATATTTTCAAAGATATGATGAAAGGAAGTTAGGGTTCCTGAATGCTACTAAATTTTGTCTTAAATAGGTATCTTGTGGAAAATCATCATAAATTTCACTTTGAGCATCATATTTAAATTCCATAAAAAAGACTAAAATTTCCCTGATTCAAGTTTTTTAGGTATGAGTTTCAGGGCCGGAGGTTGAAACAATGACACGTGGCAGCCTGTACAAGTTTTCTATACTAAACCAATCCATAGTCAGGTCATTGTAGGAGGTTGGCCATAAATCTATTTTGAAGAGTCCAATAAGAGTCTAACTTGTGGGGTTGGAAAGAGGACATAGATAGCTACCTTAGGAAGACATTTAAAACCTTGGGAGTTAGAACTCACAAATATACAAAAGTTGCAAGGTTGACCACATCAATAAGCTCAATATCAAGCAAAACAAAAGTTTGTGTTATTAAAATTGCATAAATTTTGTTTGAGAAATCAGTTTGAAGTGATTCAAAAGGAATAGTTAAACATAAATATAATTATTTGGTTACAAACAATTTCCAAAAAGAAAAAATTCTACACTCATTAAACCCCTAGAAATCTCTACTATGACGTATAAAGAAAAGGAAGAAATGCAACATGATATATCAAAATTATAGGACTAGGTGCAACAAATTTCACTCTAAAAAAGAGAAACCAAAAATGAACTAAAATAAATGATTAATGTTAATATTGATGGTTTAAAAGAAGAAATAAAAGGGTGTTGGAAATGTGATCTCTACTAAAAGGGGGGGGGGGGGGGGGGGGGGGGGTGGTGAATTAATAGCGATAGTGTTTCTTAACTTTTGTATTGCTTTTCCATTTACTGAACACATTCACACATTATACCATTAGTAGATTAACCATCAAATCAAATAAGAAATTCCATGATCATCATATGAAATCCATAACATAATAAGCAATCACATGCAAAAAAGGCACTAGGATATTTGGTGGAAAACCCCCCTCCATGAAAAAAACCACCATTTGTTGCTCTATTGTAATTTCATTAATCAAACAAATAATTTACATAAGCATAGCTACCTATGTCCAGCAAGGAAGTTTCTCATATAACATCAACTAAGTGAACATCCATCCATTGGAGACTCCTATCCCCTAAAATCGTTTCCCAACAACCATTAAACTATGAGAATGCTACTTCCTCTACTGAAGCTACCTATACCCATAAGAAAGGAACACCCATCCCTTATTCACCAAGATATCTTGATCTATTGATCAATAGGGCCACATTTCACAATATTTCAAACTGGACCCCTGCACAAAGCAACAACAAATTTCTCTCTCTGGAAACCTCAATACATCAAAATAATCTCAATCAAACAATCTCAAATCTTCAAATAAAACAAATACAATTCAATTCAAATCACTACAACTTCCACTCACAATCACATTCCTTCCATACACTAACAATCATCCACACACCACTCTCAACATACATAGCCACAATACATTAGTTTCATATAATCAAAATGCAAAATAAAATATGCAACATAAACATGAAACACTGCTATAGTTATGTGAAACACCTCTTCGCCCCTGCATACACAAATGCAATTATTATAACCAAGTATTTATACTCTCCTCGTCTCCTCTTCCATAAATCTCTCAAATCCTGAAATATAAATATTCTTTGGATACTAGCATTAGCCTCTATAAACACTCTACTGCAGGTCCTCCAAAACTCTATCACAATACATAGATTTGTTTTTTCCTCACTACCACAATAAGTTCCTTCTCAATGAGTCTCCTCACTCCATTATCTTTGTAGATGATATCTATGTGTGCACTACTCAGTAAATTCAACCTCTGTAACATTACATATTGTAGGAGGTCACCCTCTTCTCTCTACACAATTCTCTAATTTGTTCACTCACTCACAATGATCAATTTGTTCCTTCTTTTAAGAATTTTTTTCCACTACTCCACTACTTAGTCCATAAATTCATTCACACTTCAAAACAGATTAGGACATATTGATTTAGTCAATCGGAATCTTCCATGAAAATTCTTGAAGAAAATACATCAATAAAACCAATTAAACATTTGAGGAGTGTGAGAAATCCAAAGAAGATTCACTCATATGCCCAATGGATCCCTTAACACTACCTTACATGCTATTGGGATCCATAGTCACTCCCTTGGACATGTCTTCCATGCAACTAGGCCTTCCAACAATGATCATAGGCTTATGTACATGTGATTGGGTAGGTGATGAAGGAAAAGCACAATGTATTCAACTCAGAATTGCCTCCAACTTTTTGTTCAACATCTTCAGCATGTATCAAGGTTTTGCAAGCCATGAAAGGTCTAAAACCCATCTCTGCAACCTCCTAAAGAGTACATACATGATTTAGTCACCATAAGGGCAAGTACCAATACATGAATGTAGAAACTGTATCAAGTGGCATCAAACACGAAGCTCAAATATAGAAGGAAACTTGATACATTAAGAAAACCTCTACAACACATTTAAACATCATCAGGAGCATCAAGGTCAATGTTATCTCTATAGAAACACCACAAAAATCATCCAACAATCAACCTCATCTCAACACAAGCATCATCTATATGGAGACCTAGTTGACCAACCAACCAACAAGGCCATCAAGGCACCTGCAACATCCATCAAAGTACCTGCAACATCCATCATTAGGAGAATTTTTAGGTCTAAAATGAGCCTCCTAAGGAAATTATAAAATACTAGTACAAATAATTAAATAAGATTAGATCAATCATCAAATTTTAGAGGGAAAAAAGAAAAAACTATTTTTACAACTCGTATTTTCAACTTATCTCCATATGGCTTTACTCAAATTCCGAGTAATAAAACTCATTGGATGAAAAATTTGATTCCTCATCCAAGGAGTACCCATGTTGCATACTTTCGATGGGTTGTGCTACACAAAAAATGCGAAATACATGAAAAACTTTATTGCAATCATGATTTTTCATGTATTTCTAATTTTTCGTGTAGCAGGGTCCATCGAAAGTATGCAACATGGGTACTCTTTGGATGAGGAATTAATTTTTTCATCCAACAAGTACTTCCACTTGAAATTTGAGTAAAACATTAGGGAGATAAGTTGAAAATATGAGTTGAAAAAGCAGTTTTATTGTTTTATTATTTTTTAATCGTTTTACTTTTTTAGTCCAAAAATGGTGAATCATCACCCATGGTTGAAATCATCATCTTGAATCCTGTTAGTTATTATAAAGTTTATTTTGGTTGTACATTTTTCTTAGGAGGCCCATTTTAGACCTCAAAATTCCTCTAATGAAAAGCATCTACAACATAAACATCTGCCATGGCAACCATAGAGACCAAACATCAAGAAATCAATCATATGCACAATATCTCCAAAGCAAGTCTAGGTTGACATCAACACCAACCATCACTCACTGCATCACTCATCAACTACCACCTCATCACAACATCAATGCATCCTCCAACAACATGCTACTAGGTTGACATCAATGCCAACCAACCATCTCATCACAACATCAATGCTAACAATACCCACCTTTGGCATTCATGTCAACCCCAACTAGATAAACCAAAGAAACTTCAATCACTTCCCCTAGGATAAACTCATCCAAATAACCATAACAGAATAGTCACTACTCCCCCTTAACACTAGTTGTGTCTCAACAACAACCATAGTCATCAATATAGTGTGTAAAACAACATACTCCTCATAGAAACATGATAACAAATAGAAGCAATAATTCTCTTTCTCTCCTCTATAAGCAATAATAATAACAAGAGCTCCATATCATGGAAGTAACAACAAGACAAATGTGTACTAAAAACAAACTCAAGTAATGGCTCCTCCTATAGGAAAACCATTGTCAATTGACTCCAATAGTAGTAACAAACCATACCCATCAATCACAACATAGACTGGATAGTATCAAGACACCCTCCTAGGTAGCAGCATAAACATCAATAACATATTAGCAACAATAATGGCCAACAATAGCAGCAGTCTCAACAATAGAAACACATCGTATGCACCAACAATAACATCAACACTAAACTCAGCATCAACATAAGCATTAGCAACAATATAACATAAGAAACCGTACTCTTTCCACAGTCATCACCAAACAACATACCCATCAACATCAACATCAAGCAACAATAAAAATGCCTCTAGGTAGAAGCAATATACATTGATCTCATGAAAGCATAGCAACACCAACCATGCTTTCCCCAATAGTAAAAACGTATCCACTAGATCAGAAAGCACATGCAAAACATGCTGCCCCTGAGCATATAACATCAAACAACAGTAGTGCAATAAAAGCATAGTGTGGGTAGCAACACATCACGAACAAGAAAATTTTGTCATCAACTCTCTCTCGCTGAAAATGATCCTCTTGAAGATGTACAAGAGGCTACAATTGTCTCACCAAGTTGATGCAACAATCATTTCCTCCTTGCCGCATGCAAGATGCTAAAGAACCAAGGAATATGACCCAAAAAAATTTGCAATGGAAATAGAAGGCTTCTTATGCCTATTACATGGCTACAAGAATGATAGAATGTGACTACACAATGCCTCTTCAAGGCTGAAATATGACCCTACCCAAGACTCAAAAATGATACATGACATTACATGGCTCCATAATGGATTTAAAAACCCACATATGGATGTAAGACATAAGATATACCAGTTGAAACAAATTTGAAATGACTCAAATTTCTCTTTGAAGACAATCTTGACTTATGACCACACATACAATATGACCCATGATTCATAATATGAGAGTACACAGTTATAATTATTGTGACAATGTAAGCAATAATGTGTTTGCTCATAGAAAGATAAGACAATATTTAGCAATATATCCTCACTATATGTAACTCATGATCTCTTTGACCAAACCACCAATAGAAGCTAGTAGAAACATGTGAACAAGCATGAAGATAAAGCGGTAACATAAAATTATAGAGAAGCAATATAACAACCTCCATAGATGAACTTTAAATGTAGCACGAGATGAATCCTTGGGAGCAACATGATATGAAAAAAATCCTCAAATAATAACCATGCAACCATGCCACTATAGCACATCCCCTTAGGCATAAGATGACCAACAAAATGAGAAATCTGCAATGTAAATTTCATCCATGCTCCCAAGATATCATGTGTGCACCAACTTAAGAAACACATGCAATGTAGAACACTTCAACCATCAATACCAAAATAATGTGCAAGAACTATGCAACAATATTCCTCAAAGAATTCACAAAACTAACCAGAAACTCTTTAGGCACATGCATGCATCACTAATTCTTCCTCATGTGAAAGATGATAATCTAATTAAGTACTATAAATGATTATTTCAATGAGAGAAATATTACTCTCTCAAGATATCACCAAATTCTCCATGAAATCCATAGAATCCTGCATGATATAAATGTTATATATGCAAAAGTATAAAATGATATCAAACTCCCATTAAGTATATGCCAATTCTCCATCAACTATTGCTTACTACATAAGACATTCTCTAGTGTGCATAAATATAAATGATATTCACACAACATGGCTACAACCACCAACAATCATGAGACAAAAGAAATGGAATTACATGTAATACAACAACCTTTTCAAAACTCCCCCTAAAATCATGCGTTCTCCTTCTATGCCTCAAACAGATCTTATGGACCTAAAATGAATAGATGCATGAGGGTGAAAATTCCTTCTTTTAATCGAATGCACCTATCAATTTTGGTTTCTGTTGAATCCATCTCCTATTGTTAAAAAGACAAGGATCTACTCCCCCTGAATAGATTATCTCTTTGCACGAAAAGAATCCTTCCTTGAAATGCTCTGAAAAACTAATTCTTTGTAACTCATCTTTTCTCATCCATACATTCTTTGTCTTCAAAGGTGGGTTTTCTCCTTTTGTTGGGTTAATCTCATCATATCTCCAAGCTAGATCCTTGTGGCCATATTTTCTACACTTGAAACAATGGTTATCCAACAGCCTTTGTTTTCTTACATAATATTTACAATCTTTAGCATGATGACCAAAATGATTGCAAGAAAAATAATATCCGTAAAATAAACTTGGATACCTTGTGTTTTGATTTTTCAGATGATGTACACTTAGCTACTTCCTTATTCTCTTGAATTGTTGCATGTTGTAGTTCTAATATTCTTTCCTTTTGTTCTGCTAATGAACTCTTTTCTTCTTTGACTTCCTTTGATGATGTTTCTTCCTAGGCCCTTGATTGAATTGGGATGTGATGTCGTGCTTATGATTTTTTGCTACATGGTCTTCCTTCACTTTCTCCTCTCCTTTTACAAGACTTTATCCTTCTTCAAAACCCAATCTGGATTTGATAAGAGGAGATATTTGATTGATAAGGATATCATCTAAAATTTTGTTTCTTTTATCCAACTTTCAATATTGATATAACTGATTATTTGCATTTTCAAGCTTACATCTCAAATATTCTAATTCCTCTTCTAGTCTTGCACTTGATCTTGCAGTTGATTCTTGAACATCTCATCTTCCTTGATGACATCTTCATGTGGTATCTCTTGATCAATGAATTTCATGTCAATGTTCTCATGGCTTCTCTCACTATCTCCTTAACAGGAGATTGGATATTCTTCTGCTATGAATGTATAATCTTCTATAATAAGTTCATTTTGTTCAAAAATAGAGTGAGGTTCTTCAATAACTTATGAAATATGAGATCCATCTCTTCCATACATATTATGAAGCTTATCCATAATATCTTTTGCAATTTTGCAGTGTCTTACTATTGAAACATCATGATGTAATAGGATCTTGAAAATTATCTTCTTGTCTTTCTCATTTGATTCCTCATATGCTTTATATTCTAATGAGTGAAAAACATCTACATCAAGATCAATAAAATATCCTTCCAACTTTACCTTCCATAGTGCATAATTCTATCCATGAAGAGTAAGTAGTCCATCTACTCCAAAATATCCTTGATTTCCCATGATCTACCTTCCAGCAGTGAAGCTACAACAAAGGCACCATGCTCTGATACCAATTGTTGGAAATGTGATCACTATTGGGGGGGGGGGGGGGTGTTAATCAGTGGTGAATGTGTTTCTTAAGTTTTGTATTCCATTTTGATTTACTAAACACGTTCACACATTATACCATTAGTAGATCAAACATCAAATCAAGTAACAAATGCCATGATCATCATATGAAAGCCATAACATAATAAAACAATCACATGCACAAAATACACAAGGATCTCTAGTGGAAAACCCCCCTTCGGGGAAAAAGAAACCCTTTTTTTTTGTTGCTTCTCTATTGTAATTTCATTAATCAAACAATAATTTACATAATCATAGTTGTCTATGTCTAGCAAGGAAGTTTCTCAAATAACATCGACTAAGTGAACACCCATACACTAGAGACTTTTATCCCCTAAAAGCCTTGTCCAACAACCATTGGACTATGAGAATGCTACTTCGTCTACTGAATCTACCTGTACCCATAAGTAAGGAACACCCATCCCTTCTTCACCAAGCTATCTCGATCTACTGATCAATAGGGCCACATTTCACAATATTTGAAATTGGACCCCTGCACAAAGCAATAAAAATTTTCTCTCTATGAAAACCTCAATACATAGAAATTATCTCAATCAAACAATATCAACTCTGAAAATACACTGGCTGCAACTCAAATCAAATCACTACAAATTCCACTCATAATCACATTCCTTCCATACACTGACAATCATCCACACACCACTCTCAAGATACATAGCCACAATACATTATCTGCATATAATCAAAATGAAAGTTAAAATAGGCAACATAAACATAAAATATTATTGCAACTATGTGAAACAACTCTCTACCTCTGCATACACAAATGAAACTATTATAACCAAGGAGCTATACTCTCCTCATCTCCTTTGTCATCAATCTCTCAAACACTGCAATAGAAATATGCTTTGGATACTAGCATTAGCCTCTACCCTCTGTTGCAGGTCCTCCAAAACTCTATCACAATGAATACAACAAATTTTGCCTCACTACCACAATAACTACCTTCTCAACGAGTCTCTTATCTCAATTATATTTGTAGATGATATATCTGTGTGCACTACTTACTAAATTCAACTTTTGTAACATTACATATTGTAGGAGGTCATCTTTTGCTCTCTACACAAAGCTTTGCTCTGTTAATTGCTCAGAATGATTGATCTGCTCCTTCTTTTAAACAAAATTTTCTACTACTCCACTACTTATTCCATTAAATACATTCACACTTCAAAACAAATTAGGACATGTTGATTTAGTCAATTGGAACCTTCCATGAAAATTCCCGAAGATACATAAATAAAACCAATAAAATTTCCGAGGAGAATGAGAAATCCGGTAAAGCTTCACTTACAGGCCCAGTCATTCCCTTAACACTACCCCGCATGCTACTGGGATCCATATTCTCTCCCTTGGGTCTATCCTCCATGCAACTGGGCCTTCCAACTGCTCTCATAGGCCTTTGTGTATGTGACTAGGTAGGGGATGAAGGAAAAGAACAATGTCTTCAACTTAGAACTGCCTCCAACTTGTTGCTCAACATCTCATGCATGTATCAAGGTTTTCCAAGACATGAAAAGTCTAAAAACCATCTTTGAAATCTCCTAAAGAGTATGTACATGATGTAGTCACCATAAGGGCAAGGATCAACACATGAATGTTGAAACTGTATCAAGTGGCATCAAACATGAAGCTCAACTGTAGAAGGAAACTTTATACATTAAGACAACCTTTACAAGACCTTTAAACATCATCACGAGCATCAAGGTCAAGTTTATCTCCAGAGAAACACCACAAACATCATCCAACAATTAACCTCATCTCAACACAAGAATCATCTACATGAAGACCTAGTTGACCAACCAACTAATAAGCCCATCAAAGCACCTGCAATATCCATCAATGTACCTACAACATCCATCAAATAATCTGCGACATAAACATATTCCATAGTAAGAATAGAGACCAAACATCAAGAAATCAAGCATATGCATACCATCTCCAAACCAAGTCCAATTTGACATCAATGTCAACCATCACCCACTACAACACTCATCAATTGTCACCTCATCACAACATCAATTTAGCCTCCACCACCATGCTACTAGGTTCACATCAATTCCAACCAAACAACTCATCACAAAAGCAATGCCAACAAAGGGGACATGGAAGGTTTGAAGGAAGTTTTGACAAATTTGTTACAAGAAATGCTGCTTAGTGGTGACAAGGTATTCCATGAAACTCATGATGAGAAAAAAATAAATGTGAATCATGATTTTAGATACTCCAACTTTGGGTTGAATATAGACACATTTGAAAGATTGATATGAGGAAGTTTAATGGCAAGGATCAAGTAACATTGATACTATATATGGAGAAGTTCTTGGATATACACGATGTGCAACACACACAAAAGGTACACATTGCATCTTTATTTTTAGAACCTAGTCAATTTGTGTGGTATCGATGGATTTGTTCTCATAAATCACTTATTACTTGGAAAATTTTTAAGGAGGAATTAATAACACATTTTTGAGGATAAAAAGAGAAATACCTTCATTCACCAATTAATAAATCTCAAACAAATGGTTTCAGTTGTGGATCACATTGATAACTTCCAAGTATTGAATGTCAAAGTAATTGATATTCTAATGGACATATAGTTGATGTCTTCATAGGGACTTTAATGGATAACATCCAACATGAGGTTTTCCTTTGGGAACCTAATTATTCATTGGAGAATACATTTGGAGTGGTAAGAAATGTCAAAGCAAAATTATGGAAACAAGGAAGTCTTCTACCCACAACTATAAAGATGGAAGGGTTGCCACTCCTAACCTCCTATAACCTACGCATTTGTCACCACAATAACTAGAGGAAAAAAGATAAAAAGGGCTTTGTTATATTTATGATAGAAAATAAAATAAAGGTCATAAGTGCACTGCGAATAATTTTTTATACATAGATTGTGAAGAGGAGGAAGAAAAGGAACAAGAAGCATCTAAAGAAGAAGATATACACTAGGAAACAACTCTATGGGTTAAAATATAAGAAATCAATTTGACCATATCTTGTAATGAATTGGATGGAATTACCACCCCTAAAACTCTCAAGATAGAAGGATATATCAAGAATAAATAGGTAATAGTGTTGATTAATTCAGGTAGTACCCATAATTTTATTTATTGTAAGATAACCAAGGATTTGAATTTATTTTTATATCTAACACTAGAGTTTCAAGTGATGGTTGTAGATGGAGGAACTATAAATTGCTCAAGGAACTTCCATAATATCAATCTAACCATGGGGGAATATCTATTGAATAGTTCAATGATTTCCATTCCAATGGGTGGGGATGATGTTATATTAGGAGTACAATGGTTATAATTGTTGGGGACGATATCTTTTAGTTTTCAAAAAAAATTATTGAAATTTTTCTGGGAAGGAAATGACTTTGAATTAAGGGGTTTCGTAGGGAACCCTAGTAAGATAATCATCTCTAATGGCATGACAAAGCTCTTGAAGAAGGAACAAAAAGGGGTAATTCCCCAATATGCTCACTATATGTTAAAACATCTAATTCATCTGTCTCTCCATATCTCCAATGAGTCTCGGACAATCATTTCAAGGTATTTGAGACTCGTAAAGGTATCCCACCTATTCATGTTCATGATCATGTTGTTTAGTTGACTCCGAGAAGTGTTCCTCCAAACATCAGACCTTATAGATATCCCTATGCCCATAATATTGAAATTGAATGTATGGTTTCAGGAATGATAAAGGCAGGTATAATTCAAATTAGTCAATTTTTTTCTCTTCTCCAATAGTATTGGTGCACAAAAAGGATGGGTCATGGCGTATGTGTCTAGATTATAGAGAGCTCAACAAGATCACTATTTAAGATAAATTTTAAATTATTACCATTAAAGAATTGTTGGATGAATTAAATGGAGAAATTTACTTCACAAAGCTAGATATTTATTCAAGATATAATAAAATTAGAATGAAGATAGAATTCATTTTGAAAACAACATTTAGAACTCATGAGATTATTAGGATTGTTTGGTCATGCCTTTTGGCGTTCCCAATGCACCTTCCCAATTTAAAGGTCCGATGAATACCACTTTCAAACCCTTTTTTCAAAAATTTGTGTTAGTATCTTTTGATGTATACTAATATACAACAAGTCTTGGAAAGATCATGTTCAACATGTTGACAGGGTTCTAAAATTATTGGAGGAGAAACAACTGTATGCAAAACACTCTAAATGTTTCTTTTGGGTACAATGGGTGGAATATTTGGGTCATATTGTCTCTCATGAAGGTGTTAAGGTAGATCCTAACAGAATTAAATCCATAAAGGAATGAAAATATACATAACCTTAAGGCATCTTTTTTTGGCATTATGATTCAAGTGTTGTCCTTGATGGCAACTTACTCAGAGGAATGATACAGGTGATGGCAACTCACTCAGAGGAATGATACAGGTGATGGCAACTCACTCAGAGGACAGATCATAGTGCAGCAGGTAAATAGAGAGATATACGCAGGTTAACCGTGAAGAAAGTGCGTATATACGCGGGTTAGCGGAGCAGAAGAAGCATACACGTATACACGCAGGTTAATAGAAGTAAAGGCGCGTACATGTTGGAAATCATGGTTTTGGTCTGTGGTATTTGGTCAAAGTGACGACCCCAAGTATTGGGTTCATGGTATTGTTTCTACATGGTTTTGGACCATGGTATTGAGAGAAGCCTAACCTATATAAGGAGAAGACCATTAGGCAAAAGAGGTGCAAGGAATGAATGTCTGACGAAGTGTGAAGATATAGTATCGCTAGTTATCTGTTTGTGCTGCTTGGATTGGGTTGACATAACAACGAAGGTACAAGTAATTATCTTTAGATCTGTACGCGGGTTGTATGAGGTGAAAGCGCGTATACATGCGGTTTTGATATAGTAAAGTAGCGTATGCATTATGAGATTTGGTATTTCAGGTTGCTGTTGATTCTACTGGTTGTTGCAAAGGTCTGGGCTCTGGTTTGCGTTCTGTGTTTTTGATGACAGGGTTTTAGTGATTCAGTATTGGGTGATTTAGAGATTTATGATGCAAGTATAAGTTGATGATTGTATTGCAGAAGTGATTGTTTTGTACTTATGGATCCAGTCTGAAAATTGATGAAACGTGGTCCTTGAAGAAAAGAAGGTTGCAGCCTTTTGTAAGTCATCACCTACGTACTAGTATATCCACTAGTACAAGAGCTAAGGGGGTTGTAGCTCCCTTCCAGAAGTAATTGGAAAACAAGAGAGGGTTGTAGCCTGCATGCTGGTAAAGGACTGCACCAGTACATTGTAAAAGAAGTTTCTTATTAAAGGAAGAAAGAGACGAATTGCAGCAGGTGGTTTTCACCCACATTGGGTTTCCACCTTATATCATGGTGTTCATGTGTGCTTCTTATGTGTGATGATCTGTACTGTTTTACTACACCTGTTTACTGTTAATGTGGTTAATAATGTTCTGATGCATTTACTGAAGATAAGCTAACTGAATCATAAGATTGCTGCATATACGCTTGTTGCATTTAATACAATCGCGTATATACGCGTAAACCCTTAACTGAAGTCGCGTATATGAATCTGAGTGTGAAAATGAAAAAGTATCTGATTTTCTAATACTGATTCACCCCCCCCCCTCTCAGTATTATTTCTAACAATTGGTATCAGAGCCGGTCCTTTTGAAGAAGCTTGATCGCTTGAAGGAAAATATCCATCGGAATGGCTAATCCAGAAAAAGAGGCACATATCAGGCCACCAGTTTTTTACGGGAGCAACTTTACCCACTGGAAGATAAGAACCACAGCATATCTACAATCACTTGGAGCAGAAGTTTGGGGAATCGTAGAAAGTGGATACAATTTCCCATCAGCAGTTCCTACAGATGCAGCTGAGAAAAAGCAATATGAGCTCAATGCCAAAGCTGTTACTGTCTTATTGGGAAGCTTGACACAATCAGAATTTATGAAGATCATGCATTTCAAATCAGCTAAGGAAATATGGGACAAAATCATTCTAAGCTACGAAGGAGATGAACAGGTAAAAAGAGCAAAGCTTCAAACTCTTAGAATCCGGTATGAAAATCTTAAGATGCATAGTAATGAAAACATAGCTAATTACTTATTGCGTATGGATGAGATTGTAAATTGTATGAGGGATTTGGGTGAAGAATTTAAGGAAGTTGTCTTAGTTGAAAAGGTTTTGAGATCCCTGTCTGCTAAATTTGATTCCAAAGTGTCTGCCATAGAAGAAAAGGAGA
>APFE031492524.1:3875-16649 GCA_000404065.3 Pinus taeda | reverse complement strand
TATACTTTTACAAGGAAATTTTACTTTTGTTTTTAGCTTCGGGGGCGCTGCCCCCAAGCCCCCGCCGAGGGACCGCTGGCCCCCGGACCCCCCAGCCGAGGGATCGGTTGCATCCGAACCCCTGCAGGGGGGACAAGTCCCCCCCGCGTGGAGGGGTGTACAAAATTCCTGGGGTATACATCCGGCTGAAACAAAGACCTCTGAACAATCATACTCCACACACGACACAAGATGGGTAGATTTGCTCAATGGAAATGACAATTTTTTCGTATAAAACAAGAATTCGGATTGAGATTTTAGTGGATTTTGGCAACATGGGTGGATAAGGTGAGTTGTGGTCTCCTTGGAATGTAGAAGCTCCTGAAACGACACACATTATTGTCTACATCTATCCAAAAATTAATCTATACATGGGAAAGATTTATTAAATAATGAAAAATTACTAGTCTAAAAACCAGAAATTCGAGAACTGGGAGCTAATAAATCTATCATATGCCTAACCTAATCAAGTGAAAATGAAATGGGATGATTTTTTTATTAAATAGATTTTTTTTGTGATCTAATGCAAGTGGAACCAAGTCGATTGAAGCTCATTAGCATGCTCTAAAAAATAACAGAAATTTACTATTCTTTGCTACAAAGGAGTTCCAAAAATCTAGATTTGGGAATACGAAGATTAATCCAAGTAGCTAAATGATTACTATGACCTTTCAAATCTTTTCCAAGGATGAAATGATTATTTTGATCCTGCAAAATAACTTACATCAACCATTTAACCCAATCCTACAACAAGAAATAATTAATACTAAATGCAGAAATAGAAAGAAACAGAAACAAGAGATGCATGTGAATAAGAAGTGAAAAGATGGAAAGAAAATGATACAAAAAGAGCTTTGAGACTCTTGGGATGGTCAAGCCCAAGGAAACTCGGAGACCTATGGAGGAGAACAAGATTTAGAAGCTGAACATGACACCAATCTTCATTATTTTCATCAATACAATTACATCCATGTAAGAAAATACAATGGAGATGCAGAAATACGAGTTCTCTCCACAAGAAGACTAATCAAAATCTATCCCATACAATGGAGATGCAAAAATACGAGTTCTCTCCACAATAAGACTAATCAAAATCTATCCCTAGAGTAAAATTTGACTTGGTACTTATAAAAATATTTGGAATCATTCCCCATGAGAGGAGTAAGCTTTCCCCACCAAAATACCTTGATTAGTGGATCTAGTTCCCAATACTATGAATCTGCATTAAATAGGAGGGATCAAATTCCTAGATTTTCTCAATCATTGGAGTTCCACAATTTGTGCTCTAATTCCATAATATTTTATTGATTTATTATTTAATATTGATCCACCTGTAGTAGGGAGAAAGTTCCTAAATTATCTCCTCCTCCAAGTCTTCATAATCTGTTCAATATTCTCATAATATTACACAAAAATAAATAACATTAGGCACAAATATGAAATTATTCACAAACCTTCCTAATGAACATATTAAAGTTAAAAATACATTATCTAATGAAAAACGAGAGGTTTAATGTGCTAAAGGATGGTTAGATGGGCCTTAATTTATGTTTAATTTAGAGGCATGGGCCTTAATTTATCTCTAATTTAGAGGCCCATAAAAAAGAAAAGAAAAAGCATAATTTTGACACTCTTAATAGGAAATTTAGCACAAAATGAAAAAGATGTCTAGGACATACAAAATTAAGAAGTGGGAAAAAACCAAACATGAGTTCCACCCCTTATCTATGGCCATCACCCTGGTTCCTATGGGCCTAGATGAGACCCCTCCACATTAAGGAACCCATGATTGTCTCAACCCCTAGTGGGTAGTAAATTTCCCCACCTTAAAGGGGGTATCTACTTCTATATCCTACACATCATGCTCTCATCCCCTGGATCCCTGAGCAGTTATGAAGATAAATCACTCAAAGGAAAAATACATGTGAAGAAGGGTGGAAAAATAAAGGTTGGGGTAACACATGTGCCACGATTTATCCCTCCTACACTCATATACCCAAGTGTGGAATTTTCCTATTATAGCTATTCTTGTACTATGACATGTGGCTTAGAGTCTTCCCTTGATCCCCACTCCATTCCATCATTATATCACATGCCACCTACCTCTTGATGGATGTACCATGGACATGTCACCCCGTTTAAAGGCTAAAACCACCTAATAGAGTCCTCAATTAACCCTGTTGGGTCCTAGATATGTTATTGTATTGGCTATCCAAACCTTTCATTAACAAGCCATATTCATACCCTTACAACACATTTCGTAACTATTATAGTACCAATTTTCACTAAATGCATTCATTTTACCTTTTGGTTAATTATTAATTAAACCTTATATTTTTAACGATTAAATGATTTTAATATGGTTTTATCAATGATGGTTTACTAATGTTGTTATGTGGCCAAGGAGTATGTTCCACTACAAAAAGTTATATCTTTGTATCATTTCAACAGTTTGGTACTTAATGCTGCACTTGCACAAATGGAGGAAAAAATTCAAAATTATAAAATATTTTTTGCTTTTCTCTAGAATGGTAAATTAGGTGTCACATCGACATAATATGCCGGTACAAGCCTTGGAATATACCTATATCACATGTGTGAGATCCTAGCACATGATTTAAGCTACAACAAAAAATAGGTAATAGTTTTGAAACTACCATGTTCTACTTTGATTTCCATGCATATGATGGCGAATCTGAAGAATCAGGAAAATGGTTTTTTGTAAAACATAACAGTTTACTTGGATCTCAAATCGTTTCCAACAATTAGATACGGTTTTAAAGTTACAATTGGTTATTTGAAGCCATTTTGTACAAAATTTCTGCAAAACCCAGATTGGTAAAAGTATCTAAATAGTCAACTTCATGCACGATTTCAGAGGCTATGGAATTGAATAAGGAAATCCAAAGAAAATATTTATTGAGAATATAACAAGTTAGACTCCATTGAAACATATCCACAAAATAAATCATTGTCAAGAAGATATGGTTGGTTCTTTAAGAAGAATTTGTATAAAATTACACGAAAATAACAGTTATGAGATTTTCCTCTAAAGTTGTAATTTCTTTTTCCGAGTTTGGGGGATTGGATATTATCCTTTCTCAATGGATTTTATGTATAAATAAAGCCTCAAAAGGAAGAGGAAAGGGGATTGTTCATTATTTTAATAGAAGAGATTAATGATTAGTTTTTTGAGAGATTTAGAGAGTTGATTTGTCACAAAGTTTTGATGTGAATAAAGAATTGATGGTTGTTGAATTGTGTTAAATCTTGTTAGCTTGATTTGATATTTTCTTAGCAGCACTAACTTCCTATGGAGGGCCCCTCAGTGTGGGTAAGTGTTGCTATACCTCATGTGCTTTTGTAGATGAGTCTTACATCTAGCAATTTAATTTTATTTTGCAACGAATTTATGTTAGATAAAACTAAGATCTATTCACTTTCATGCTTTCAATTTAGTTTGTAGTACTTCTCTTTAGGTTTAAGAAGTGAATTCCATTCCATTGATTCTTATTTGTGCAGGATTAAGATATTATTTTCAACATTTGATTGCATATTTTATTTGATGTTTCTTTGCAATTTTTCATTAGAATTGTATTTCACATAGTATTAGATTTATTGCTCTATTTTTAGATTTGTTAAGTACAATGCATTATGATAAAATTCAAATTGATTTTTCTCATGCTTAAGAGTCAAAAAAATTTAACTTGGTTTCTTAACACATTTTGATATTCACAATTTAAATTTACAAAATTTTTGTACTTAATTCAATACTTATTCAGAATATCAAATTCTAGCCTTTCTGTACTTAATTTGATACTAAGTTCTATATTAGAATAGGGTATTAAAATATATGTAATTTGCAGTTTATGATTCTTTAATTGGTTGAAGCTTTCCAACTACTCAATAAAAGATTCCTACAATGAATAAGAACCTACATGTTGGGCGTGGGATCACCCAAGGGAAGTTTTGGGGCTTAAAGCCCAGATTTTGACTAAATCTGATGTAAAGGCTTCGTGTTTTGTGGGTGCAAAGCACAAAATTATAAATGAGCCATAGGGTTATCTACCCTCATTTTTGTAAATGTAGTGTCAGCTTTAGAGATCTACCCATGGTCCGCGGACCATGGGATTGTATAAATAGAGCGAGGCTTTGGACCATGGGATTGTATAAATAGAGCGAGGTTCTAAATTGTAAATGAGCGGAATCAATCGAGAATGAAGGATGAATAATTGAGTCTTATCTAAGTGTAGAGTCGAGTCTTGGTTCATAGAGTAGGAGAAGGCTCTGTCGCTGAGCGCGCAGAGGCCTAGTAGTCTGTAGCTGAGTGCGTGGACCCCTGCAATTGAGTGCACAAGGAAAGTTGAGTCTGTAACCGATTGAAGCGTTAATAAAGAGAAGTTTATACCATTCTTGTGTATTTATTTACTATTTTCTGCATTGAATGTATTGGGTATAAATTATATTTCTGCTATTTATATGATGTGGGAACTTATATGATTGTGTTGATTAAGTAAATATAAGATAAAGTATCTGTTACATGAAGTTAACTAACAGCTATAAGAAGATAAGTAAGATCTGAGGTGTAACTTGGGGAAATAGTGCAGATCACTGCCTTAGTAGCATGTAAGCATCTCATCCCCTGGTTAGGGCTATGCAAAGGCGATTATAACAGATCAGAGATGTCTCATAGGTTAGGGTAGTGCGCGAAGTAACCTACACGAAGGTATCCATAGTTGGACTAAATTGACCCCTCAGACATCTCAAGAGTGCAGAAACTTGGTTCTAGCATCCCCCCATACTGCTTTAGGTGAGACCTCAGTCTGTGCTCTACAGGCTATTGCCAAAAGGGCCAGTAGTGTAGGAATTTTTTTGGCTAATTAACTCTGAAATTGGGTCAGGCCCCCTCAAGCCAACAAATGGTTTCGTTGCCAGGGCCAGAATATGCATAGAGATGTCTAATGTCGTATCATTGGAATCCAATTAAGAAGGAAATTGAAGGCTGGTTGGATAGGAGAATTCACAAGTTCGTGGCATAGGAGAACAGGAATCTATGACTGAAAAAAGAAATGTGGTTAGACTACTACCTGTACATAGATATCCATGAAATATTCTTCGCATCTTTCCCTACTGAGTTGTATGAGTGGATCGCAAAGCTAGAAGATAGCCAAGGAAGGTGGAAAATCGATAATCCTATTGTGTGGACCCTAGAGTTGGTGCGCAGTTTGGAAGCATCAGAGGATCAGATCGCGTGCGTTGTTGATCACTGGCTCGATCGGATTATAGGAGGATTCATTACTGAGTTCGTGGTAGTTACTTTAGTTAGCTATAGCGAGGCAGAGTGACGCTTCCTCAAATGATCACGAGGTAAGTACGTAAAGTCTCTGAAAACTTGGATTAAAATGCTATTGTGTGAAAAGAGGGTCATGTAATTACCTTGATGTTTGGAGCTATGTGAAGAAGAAAAACCTACAGAAACGAAGGAAGTAAGGGACCATAGAATAGCCCTTTGATTTCACCTCTACGAGGGTACGAGGAAGAGCTCACGAAATTCTCTCCGCCAAGTGCGATCCATTTGATAAGACAAAGGATTCTGCGCATACCACCCCCACCCACACTACTACCAGCTTCACCGCCTTCACCTCCATCTTCACCCGTACCACCTCCGCCACCACCGTGAGTCAATATGGCAAGCATGATAAAGTTGTCTGTTTTCAAGGGAGTAGGAAATGAGGATTTGGACTAGTTTTGGTTCGTGATAAGAGCTGTATGGGAAGCATAGGGAGTTAAAAATGAAAATATAAAGAAAGCGACACTGGTTAGCGCCCTGCAGGACTGTGCATTGACCTGGTATATTAAGCATTCTAATGATTGTGCCTCAAGAAGGGCTGCGCAAAGGTAGCATTGTAGGTTGCGAGGTATTGATAGATGCACGTAGCAACATGCGCAGGGAAAATATGCAAACCACTGAAAATCATCAAACATCTCTAGGGTGCAGAAACCTAGTTCTAGCACCCTCCCATACTACTTCGGGTGAGATCTTAGTCCGCTCTCCGTAGACTATTGCTAAAAGGGCTAGTAGTACCAAGATTTGTTTGGCTAATCAACTCTGAACTTGGGTCAGGCCCCTATAAGCCAACAAATGGTTCCGTTGTTGGGACCGGGATCTGCATAAGGGATGTCTAATATTGTGTCATTGGAATCCAATAAAGAACAAAATTAAAGGGTAGTTGGACAAGAAGATTCACAAGTTTGCGCCATAGGAAAACAAGAATCCATGAGTATCTAAGGAATAGTGATTGGAGCGCTATTTATATATGGAAATCCACAAAATTTTCTTTGCATCCTTTCCTTCTAAGCTATATGAGTGGATCGCGAAGCTAGCAGACAATCAGGGAAGGTGTAGGCTCGACAAACCGATTGTGTGGAATCCGGAGTTAGTGCGTAGACTAGAAGCGTTAGGAGATAAGATTGTGCGAGCTATGGACCATTGGCTTGATCGAGTTATAGGAGGATTTATCATTGAGTTCGCGGTAGATATGACCTTCAGCTACAGTGAGGTGGAATGACGCTTCCTCAAAGGATCGCAAGGTAAGTATATTAAATCTTTGAACACTTATATTAAGATGATATTGTGTGAAAAGCGGGTTATGCAAATAAATTAATGTTTGGGACTATGCGACGTGGGAAGATCTATAGAAGCGGAGGTAGTGAAGAATTAGAAACTAGTCCCTTAATTTCACCCTTGTGGGAAAGCAAGGAAGAGCTCACAAGAGTTTCTCTAAGAAGCACAGTTAGTCTAATAAGGTAGCGAATTCCATGCTTACCACCTCCACCAACACTGCCACCTGTCTCACCCTCCTCACCTCCATCTCCACCCACCCCACCTTTGCCACCACCACAGTTCAGTATGGCGAGTGTGATCAAACTACCGGTATTCTAGGAGTAGGGAATGAAGATTCGGACCAATTCTGGTTCGTGGTAAGGGTGGTATGGGAAGCACAAGGAGTCGTGGATGACAATATCAAGAAGGCTATGCTAGTAAGCATGTTGAAGGATCGCACATTAACATGGTACATTAAGTATTCTAATGACCATCCAAACACAAGAATCACAGAAATCTAGACTGCACTGAACAGGGAATTTAGTAGGCCAAAGTCGGAGACACAATCAATTATCGGGTTTAAGGAGATCGCGATGCTCTTGGGTGAGACCCCTTGGGATTTGGACCAAAGACTGAAGAGTATGATTTGCAAAGCCAACATGACTTTGACGGATGGACAACAACATGCATGGTTTGTAGCATCACTAACACTGCATTTAAGGATGGTGTTGTCACAACAAAAGCTTTCCACCTAGGTCAAAGCTTTGGAGATGGCAATGAGATTGTATGAGACCCCTATACAAGACCCTGGTCTAGGATTCCAACAAATCCACACGCAACTACAAAATCTGTGTCTGGATATGCAAAGTTTGAAACAGGATAGGACACCTTGGTGAGTGGCGTGCGAGGAGGTATGGTGCATAAAATGCAAACGCCAGGGGCATGACAAGGACCACTGTCCAGTATTCGTGAATTACTTGGCGGGATGAGGGCTAATGCCGTTAAGACCTGAGGCACAACCATGACCCAACACGGCACCTACACTATGGTGCGCGATCTATTAGATAGGAGGAAAACACACTACATATAATTGTCGTCTATTTCAGAGGTATACGCAGATGTCCCAACAATTGTTTTGTAATTTCTGCAGGTCAGTAGGCCATGATGAACGCACCTGCAGAAGCTACGAACTAATGATGGAATGGACTGCTGCCTATAGGGTGCAGACCAAAATGTGAGTTCTCAACCCAAATATAGGAATGACATGCATTGGATTTCAGGGGCACGGATGAGGTCAAGGTGGAATGGGACCAAGAAGGGGTTGTGGACAACTAATTTGTTGCAATTGCGGAGGGCCAGGACACTATGCCCGCAATTGTACAAACCCAACAAGGACATCATGTTTGTACTGTAATAAATTTGATCATGAGGTAGAATATTGCCCTACATTGATAGCGAGGCTGCGTGAAAAAGGGGTACTCTATCCTCCTTCGACTCAGAATTTGTAGATGATGAGGTTTGAGCCATGCAAAGAAGACCTGAATGTAAACATAGTGCTTAGGAGTGGTATGACCACTGGTGATGATAAAGGTAAGCAATGAGAAGAAAGTGCACGGTTTCACAAGGCTCCTACAAAGGAACCCAAATTTGATTTAGAACGCGTGAAGGAGACATTCATGGAAGCTAAGAAGAGCTTCAAGGAGGCCTCCACTTAAGGTAGTAAGGATAAACTAGAACCAGGGATGGATCCTTCAGTGCTCACTAGCTTTCTGGAGACATGCATAAAATTGCTACGTGACAGTAAGGCAGTAAAAGGACTGCAGGAACTTATCACTAGGTGCACAGGGTTAGGAGAACTGCATGTGGTCTAGAAACTTGGAAAGCATGCATTGTGGATAGGAAGGGAAATGAGGTTGACTACGCAAATCGGTGAGACGGTTCGCAATGTCACTAGTGAAGCACTCCAAGACTTTATGATGGAGCACCAGACTGTGTTGAGGGCTCTAAGGGTGCAGCTGCAGGAGTTATATGTGCGGCCCTCGTAGGAGGGTACCTTGTCTACCCACGTCACAATAGGCACGTCGGTAGCATAACAGATGCTACGTACAAAAATGGCAAATACGATAACATTGTCGAATGGAGCACTAGTCTTGGAAAACACAATGGAGCGGGTGACGCTTAATACAATGAAAGGAATTGGCCTTAACTTGGTTTCCCTTCCCCGCGACACACTTTATCAGCTGCATGATTGGATTATAGTAGAACTCCACACTAGAGGGAGCCGCACAATCCAGGTTCTGAGCAAGCAAAATATTAATACAGAACAACTTAGCTTGTAGCGTGACAAGTTGGTATCATAGAACAAATAGTTGGTACAGACAGTCGACGATGCTTGCCGATGTGTCCCAGAGTTTTCCATTACAGCGGACCTACCAATAGAAGTGCAGATCCACTATTTGAGAAGTAGAGTCCATGACGCACACGAGGAAATAACAAGAGTTCAGCTGGAGCTGAATCTCCAAATTACTGAGCTGCAACTGAAGGCACAACCTTCCACTCCCCCAGAGGTTAGAGAACAACACACTAACGCTATTGTAGTAGAGATGGAAGAGATTAGAGGTGCAGTCCACGACTGTACCAACATGTTGGAGTAGGCACTGGAGGTCCTCACTACGTTACAGGAGCACCCCAACATTAAATGGCCGGAGACCGAGGCACGTGAACTCCAACAACAATATGATAGTTTTAGAGGGACTGTGCAGATAGTAGTCCTTTCTCAATGGCATGCAAGGATTTAGCAGGCCAAGGCCTTAAAAAATTAGGTGGATGCAGCATGCCACAGAGAAGCAATTCTAAAAGTACGCATCCAGACGTGGATTGATGAAGACTTCACAATCACGACGTATATTGAAGGAAAGCTTGCACAGATTCAAGGAATGCATGTACATATGCAACACAGCATGCCATAAATAGAGGGTTCATAAGCAAGAATGCAGGAGGTTTAGCAGGCAACAGCACAATGTGCTACAGACATTCAGGCCATTTGGGACCAATTAAAGGGACTCTATGCCAAGATCGCCACGCCGACAGAGTGACTCAAGGGTGAGCCATGATGTTTGTGTTGGGGGCCTGTTGGGCATGGAATCCCCCCACAACATGTTTTGGGGCTCAAAGCCCAAGTTTTGGTCAAATAATGTTATAAGACTTCACGAATTGTGAGCGCAGAGCACGAAATGTATGTTGAGTCATAGGGTTGTCTGCCCTAAGTTTTGTAATGTAATGTTAGCCTACCCATGGTTCACAGACCATGGGATTATATAAATAGAGAAAGGCTATAAGCTGTAAAGAAAATTAGAGAGGTAGATGGAAATGAATGCAGTCTAGAGGATAGTGAGCATAGAGAAAAGTTCTAAGTGTCTTGGGTCATAGTAGTAGGAAGATTCTCTGCAACTAAGTGCGCAGAGGCCTAGTCGAGTCCGTAGCTGAGTGCATCAACCCCTGCAGCTGAGTGTGCAGGGAGAAGTTGAGTCTGTAATCAAGAAAGAAGAATAATAAAGAGAGGTTTGATTCCAAATCTTGTGTATCTGTTCTTGTGTTACTTCCTGTTTAAATATATTTTTTTCTTTATCGCGTACACTTATATGAATATTGAACACTATTAAATATAAATAGACACCTACAAATAAGCTAAGTGATCGACAGTTATTGGGTTAGTAGTAAGGAATTGGGTCATAACACGGATCGCGCCTCGAGCAGGATGCAAGGTACTGATAGATGCACGTAGCGATGTGCACAGGAAAAATTTGTGGACCACTAAAAATCATCAGACATCTCTAGGGTGCGGAAACCTAGTTTTAGCACCCTACCATACTACTTCGGGTGAGACCTCAGTCCACACTCCGTGGACTATTGCCGAAAGGGCCAGTAGTACCAGGATTTGTTTGGCTAATCACCTCTGAACCTAGGTTAGGCCCCTATAATCCAACAGTACCTAAGGACCCAAATGAGACCAAGAGCTCTCTGCAGACTCTGTTACTACCTAATGATATCGTTTTTGAAGGAGCGCACTTGGGATGGGTGTCGGGTCTAAAGTTTGAAGACTGGGATCTTACAGACCACTAGAAATTCCCACACTTGGCAACCTCACAACTCATGAGGTCGAAGAAAAACACTGCGGTAGGAGTCATAGAGTTGGAGCCGCACAAGTGGTTGCGTGGAGTAGAGAAATTAGGGTTGTTAAACCTGCTCTGGGTGCCGCATTACCATCACGCCCCAGTAACTATATTTGTCATCAGGACGTTCCTCTGCTTGGTGCATGATGGGTGTTCTTGGCTGGAGGAGCCCATCCCCATCATGGACCACCTGATTCATTGAATTTCCCAACTCCTTTGTAAGGGGGAGGCCCTGCAAATATTTCAGAGGGTAAGAGCAATGACTTAGCCATTGCGAAAGCCATGAAGGAAAAATTCAAGATTGAGAAAACGAAGAGAGGGTACGCGATCTCCAATATCAACAACAAGGTAGCCAGAGTTTCCACCCAGATACTGGTTGGTAAGGTTATGTGGAAGTGTCATGCAGATGAGGTGCTTGCACTAATGATAGCACTTTCCATGTGGTGCATAGAGGGGGTCCACTTGAACTGGTCTGAGTACTTGTGCAAGGAGTTCCTAGAGAATTTTCGTGAGGCATAGGAATAGGGGAAGACCTTCCACTATGAATGGCTTCTATTGTCCATAGTACTAGTGGCTTAGGAATTGCCTAAGGATAGCCAGTTCCCCACAATAGTATGCTTTGTTGTGGGCCACTAAAGATGCGCCGAGGATCCAAGACAATAATACATTATGGGTTTTCAAGGAGATGAACATTAGAATGGGGATTAACCGCAAGCTACAGTTATTGACGACTATCTATAATAGTCTACAAAGCTTTGTGGAGTTCAAGTCCACCACGTGTATGTCAAGGCGCGCAAGGACCCTACGAAGAAGTGGAATGAGCTCTCGTACCTAGCCACAAACGATGTCATTTTCGCCGTACTTGAGTCATGGCTGCCAGAGTGGCACAATCCAACCATCTCTGCATCAGAAATGGAGAAGTCGGTTGCAAAAAAGAAGGAGGAGGTGAAACTATAGATGGCACAATTGGCAGATAAAAGAAGAAAAGAGGCAGCAACAATAATGGTGCAGGAGGCATGGGACGCTACGAAAGCAACAACAGAACAACAAAAGGTAGCCAGAAAATAGCAACACGCAGCGGAGAAGGAGCACGAGGGACATAATTCGCCATCACCTGAGGAAGAGCCCGAGATAGAGGAAGGTGGCATGGACCCATAG
Organism: Pinus taeda; assembly: GCA_000404065.3. NCBI lineage: Eukaryota > Viridiplantae > Streptophyta > Pinopsida > Pinales > Pinaceae > Pinus > Pinus taeda. Next base: position 4,676 of record APFE031492524.1, on the reverse strand, counting down.
ACAACATCTACACAGTTGAAGTGCCAGCACCCGAGAGAGCAGGTGGGGCCACGGAAGAATTCAAAAGCCTCCAAGACTTTTTTGACCCGATCACCGTCACTGAGGGGGATTTGCATGATCCAAAAATAGATCCTGGATAAACCTCTAAGTCTAAAAGACTTCATATAAGAGGTAAAAGGTGGAAAATGGCACAAATCCTTTATAAATTAGAGGAAAATGGAAATTGCGGGCTACTCTCAGAAATAGTCTCATTACAAAGATCTCCCCATTCTGAATCCAATGCAACTTGAATGGGCGAAAATGAACTTCAGATGAAGAAGTTTTCATAAAAAGAAGATCCCCTTTTGTTCCTTGGGAAAGAGGTAAAAACATGAGAAAACAGTGAAAATCGAGCCCATCGGAGGCTTAAACCAATAATGAGTAGGAACCATCAGATTTGGTCGATTAATGGTCTAGATCTGATCAACGATTGCAATTGGTTGGTGGTAGTTAGCGAAAACCGGCACATGGTATATGTCTAGCGTGATCGCGATATCACAATCAGCAGTTACAGGGGAGCACATATTAAATGGCCAGGATATGTGCGATGTGTGATTGCGACAAGTCACATCGCAATATCACATCGAAGAAACACCATAGTATATGGGAAAGACCTTGGGCTTGTGCGATCTGCGATTGCGACTTGTCGCATCGTAGTATCACGTCGACACATTACAATGGAGTGGGGCCGATATACATATACATATACATATACATATACATATACATATACATATACATATACATATACATATACATATA
>APFE031492523.1:111376-133817 GCA_000404065.3 Pinus taeda | reverse complement strand
ACCTGAAGGCTTTGCGGTGAAGGGTAAGAAAGAACTGGTATGCAAGTTAAAGAAGTCTTTGTATGGGTTAAAACAGTCACCAAGGATGTGGTATCAAAAATTTGATACATTTATACGGGGACTTGGTTCCACCAGAAGCAAAGCAGATCACTGTGAGTATTTTGTATTAATTGGTGACCGTGTTATTTATCTGGTCTTGTATGTGGATGATATGTTGCTGGTTGGAAATGACAAAGAAATTATCTAGGATTTGAAGACCCAATTGCCCTCCAAATTTGACATGAAAGATCTCGGTGCTGCAAACTATATTTTGGGCCTGGGAATTAAAAGAGATTAGGCAAAGAGGAAGATTTGGTTAAAGTAGAGGAAGTATGTTGAGACAATATTGCAGAGATTTAATATGCAGGATAGTAAACCGGTGAAGGTTCCTATTCCTATAGGTGTGAGGTTATCTGCTGAACAGTGTCCCAAGACATAAGAAGAGGAAGAGGACATGTTTCGTGTTCCGTATGCAAGTGCAGTTGGTAGCTTGATGTATGCAATGGTCTGTACTAGACTAGACATTGCACATGTAGTGGGATTATTGAGTAGGTTTATGTCAAAACAAGGGAAGGAGCACTGGACAACAGTGAAGCGGGTTTTCAGGTATTTGCGTGGCACTAGTGATTATGGTTTATGCTACCAAGGAAGACCAAGATTGGACAAAGTGTTGGATATTGCTGGCTTTGTTGATGCAAACTGGGCTGGAGATCTAGATCAGAGAAGATCTACAAGTGGGTATGTGTTTAACCTATTTAGAGGTGCAGTCAGTTGGATGAGTAAGAAACAATCTCTAGTGGCACTATCAACTGCAGAGGCAGAATACATGGCAGCCACTAACGCAAGAAAGGAACTAGTTTGGTTACAGAGATTGTGTTCAAGTATGGGGTTAGTACAGGGAGCTATAAGGATAGAATGTGACAACCAAAGTGAAATTTTCTTGTCAAAGAACCCTGCTTATCATTCAAAGATAAAGCACATTGATGTTCAATATCACTTTGTGAGGGATATAATAGAATACAAAAAGGTGTTGCTAGTAAAGGTGGACACTTTGAAGAATACTACAGATGCATTGACAAAATCTGTTAGCTCTGAGAAGTTCTCTTGGTGTAGAGAAATAATGGGTGTTTCAGGGTTGGAAAAATGACTAAGCTCCCTGTGGCCCCTGTGGAAAGAAAACAACAAGTGGGAGATTGTTGGGTTGTGTTATATTCTTTCCACATAGTTAACAGGGGGTTTGAAGGGTACCCGTAACCCCACTTTATGGGGTCCGGGGCAGCGCCTCGAAAAATTTTGGTTTTTCACCCTATGTTAGGTTGGGCGGACCCACCTATGGTTTTGTGCATGATTTTCGCACATGTTTTTTTGACGTGATGGTTTTCGGTCCATGGTTTTGGACATGATGGTTTTTTCGGTCCATGGTATTGGATGCTTCGGCATGTATAAATATGTATTGTAACATTGAAAGGAACATAATGAAAAATCAATCTGGTAGTCTCGGTTTTTGATCCAGTGGGAAATCTTTGTGTATATGTGTTTTATGTGTTATGCTCTCACATTTTTATTTTTCCTGTGATTTAGAATTCGTATGTAGGTAATTTCTATACGGGGTTAAAACCTACAGATATACTCCATGAGAAAACCCTAGATAAAGAAGAAATGAATTTGACCATATCTTGTAATGCATTGGCTAGAATTACCACTCCTCAAACTATCAAGATAGAATGACATATCAAGAAGAAAAAGGTAATAGTGTTGATTGATTCAGGAAGTACCCATAATTTTATTCATCGTAAGATAGCCAAGGAATTGAATTGCTTCCTATATCTAGCACCAGAGTGTCAATTGATGGTTGCAAGTGGAGGAACCATAAACTTCTCTATAAAGTGCCATAATATTAAGCTATCCATGGGAGAATATGTATTGAATAGCCCAAAGCTTTCCATTCCAATGGGTGGTGCTGATGTTGTACTAGGACTCCAATGGCTACAATCCTTGGGTACAATAGCTTTTAATTTTCAATAACTTTTCATGAAATTTTGTGGAGAAGGAAAGGAAGTTTAATTAAGGGGTATTGCAGGGAAATTGGGAAATATAATCAACTCTAATGGTATGACAAAGCTTCTAAATAAGGAACAACAAGTCGTAATTGCACAATTATGTTCGCTACAGGTTCCCACATTGAAATCATCTATTTTTCCACATCTCCAAAAAGCCTTGGACAATAATTCCAAGGCATTTGAGATTCCCAAAGGCCTCCCACCTATTCGTGATCATGATCATGCTATTCATTTGATTCCAGAAAGTGTTCCTCCAAACATCAAGCCGTACAGATATCCCTATGCCCAGAAGAGTGAAATTAAATATATGGTTGCAGAAATATTGGAGGATAGTATAATTCAACATGGTCAAAGTTCTTTCTCTACTCCAGTAGTATTGTTGCACAAGAAGGATGTATCATGGTGCATGTGTCCATATTATAGGGAGCTCAACAAGCTCACTATTAAAGATAAATTTTCGATTCTTATCATTCATGAATTATTAGATGAATTGCATGGATCAATTTACTTCACCAAGTTGGGTCTTGATTCAGGATATCATCAAATCAGAATGAAAACTGAAGACATTCTAAAAACAACATTTAGAACTCATGAGGGTCATTATGAATTTTTGGTCATGCCTTTTGGCCTTACCAATACACCACCTACATTTCAAGGTTTGATGAATTCCATTTTCAAACCCTTAGAGAATTTTTGTTAGTATTTTTTGATGATATACTAATCTACAACAAGTCTTGGAAGGATCATGTTCAACATGTTGACATGGTGATCAAACTATTGGAGGAGAAATAGTTATATGCAAAAAGCTCCAAATGTTTCTTTGGAGTACAAGAGGTGGAATATCTAGGTCATATTGTATCTCATGGTGTTAAGGTAAACCCTAGAAAAATTAAAGCCATTAACGAATGGAGAATCCCCACATCCATTAAGAATCTGGGAGGATTTCTCGGGTTGACACAATATTATCACAAGTTTGTTAAGAATTATGGGAGAATAGAAGCACCTCTAACAACATTATTGAAGAAAGATGCATTTTCATAGACTCCAGAAGAAACAAATGCCTTCAAACATCTTGAATGGGCAATGTGTCAAGCACCGGTCTTAGGTACGCTAGACTTCACAAAAACCTTTATTGTGGAATTTGATGCTTCAGGAAATGGAATTGGTGTTGCTTTAATGCAATATGAAATACGCATTCCTTTCGAAAGTTGTCCAATGAAAGGAAAGTATTTACACAAAGCGATTTATGAGAAGGAAATGTTAGCAATACTAGATTCACTTAAAAAATGGCGACCCTGCCTAATGGGAAGACACTTCATGGTAAACGGATCATGAGAGTCTTAAATACTTTTTAGAACAAATATTTCCTCTTAAGAGCAACAAAAATGGGTCACAAAGATGTTGGGTTATGACTTCGAAATCATCTACAAAAGAGGGAAGGAAAATGTTATGGTAGATGCACTGTCAAGAAAGGATGAGGATGTGGAAGCATTGTTGTGTGCCATTTCTATTATCCAACGAGATTGGATAAACAAAATATGGGATGAATGGAAGAATGACGAAGAAGTGTGGGCACTCATTCAAAAGTTACAACAAGATACAAATACATATGATCCATTTAGCTAGGAAGATGATTCATTATGGTACAAAGATTGCTTATACCTATGTAAGAATTACCAACTCAAACAAAATATTCTTATTGAATTGCACACTTCTCCCTTAGGAGGGCACTCAGGATTTTTAAAAACTTACCACATGATTAAGAAGGAATTTTTTGGGATGGCCCTAAATCAAATATCCAAAAGTTTGTGGCGGAATGCTTCGTTTGCCAACAAAATGAATTTGAAACAATTAAGATCCCAAGTCTATTACAACCTTTATCCATTCCAAGCTAAGGTTGGGAGGAGGTTTCACTGGATTTTATCATAGGTTTACACAAGTTTGAAGGAAAGAGTGTCATCATGGTGGTATTTGATAGAATTACCAAGTATGCACACTTTTGTGCATTATCACATCCATTTAAAGCCAGTACAGTTTCCATTGCATTTATGGAAACACTTAAAAAGCTACATGTAAACCCAAATATTATTGTAAGTGACAGAGATCCCATTTTCACTTGAAATTTTTGGACAGAATTATTTTCTTGTCTCGGTACTTAGTTAGCTCATAGCTCATCTTATCATCCTCAATCTGATGGGAAAACTAAGATAGTAAATAAATGTTTGGAAGGATATCTTCGTTGCTTTGTATATGATAAACAGACACAATGGGTCAAACAGTTGCCTCTGGCTAAATGGTGGTATAACACTTCCTTCCATATTGCAGCAAAATTGACCCCATTTATGGCACTTTATGGATATCATCCACCATCCATCACATCATATTTAAGAGAAAATTCTAAGGTTCTTGAAGTCGAACATCACATCGAGCATCAACAACAATTTCTCCAACTCTTAAAGGATAACCTCATGTTGACACAAGATAGAATGAAACACCAGGAAGATCAATATCGCATCACAAGAAGTTTGGATGTAGGCGATTGAGTATTCCTAAGGCTACAACCATATAAACAAATGTCCCTTAAGAAAGATAATAAGGATAATAAATTATCACCAAAGTATTATGGTCCATACAAGGTGTTGCAAAAGATTGGTACTATGGCATATAATTGGAGGTTCCTGCAACTTCCCAAGTGCACCCAATTTTCCATGTTTCATGTTTAAAAAAGGTTACAGGTGACAAGCTCCCAGTTCAAACAGTATTTCCAGAAATTAACGAGGAAGGAAAATTCATATTGGAACCTAAAGAAGTCACAGAAAAGCAAGAACTTGACAGCTACAAAATCAATCAATTTCAGAGTATCTCATCAAGTGGAAGAACTTATTTACTAAATATTCGACATGGGAGGATGAGAATTTTACACAGAAGCATCCATAACTACTCAAGCATTGAGGACAAATCTTTTCGAAAGGAGAGGGGCATGTTGGGTCCCTATAATGCTAGTGATTCCCTTATTATTATTATTTTGCCCCTATTGTCCCCATATTGTTATTAGTGTGCCCCATGGAAACCCACTATTGTTATTATTGTGCCCTTACGTTATTATTGTTATGTTGGCTTCATTATATTGTGACCCCTTAGAGACCTATATAGAGAAGGGAGGTTTAGTCATTTGTATCATCCAAGAATTGTTCATTTGTGTAATGTAAAGGAGGTTTCCCCCTCGAACAGGTTGAATTCTAAGGCGTTGATCTATTTTTTGTATCTTTTTGTGAGTTGGTTTCATAACCAAAAACTTTCTTTGATGTGATTTAGATTGGATTATTGATTCAAAACCTCCATGAGGTGGTTAATGGGTTGGGAAAAAGGAAAAGAGAGAAAAAAAGAAAAGATCCTAGTTGAAAACCTCCTTTGAGGTGCCTAGGCAGACATACTAGTTGAAAACATCCTTCAGGCGGCTAGTAGGCCTAGAAGAAAAAAAGGAAAAAAATAAAAAATATTTTCTGCATTTATCTCTCTTATGAATACATGTACTCTCTAGCATCTACAAGCAACAAAAACATGTTGGTATCAAAAAATAAAAAATTAGGTCAAGCCTAGTCAAAAGTAGTCAAATTTTGATTTTCTCCTCCATTGCTCAAATGCTCCAACAAGACTAAGGCCATGCCAATCCATCACCCTCATCTATTTCCACCATCCACTCATCATTTCCAAGCTTCTACCACTCATTTTCTTTGTTATCCTAAATTACTACAGGATACCTACATGGAACAAAAATACATAGAGAAGAAAACTATTTTTGCCATATCTTGTAAACGAGGCATCCATTTTCCAAATTGTTTCAGGGAGATATACACATGGATGATGGTAACATGCTCATGCTATTTTAGAAAATTCCAGGGCATAGTTTCCAAGAAATAAGCCTCTATCACCTTCTGCTATTTTTATTTTTTCTCGCGATTTTTGCATCCATTGGCCAAGATTTGTTTATGGGGAAGTGCATAATGATGATGGAAACATAATCATAAATTTTTAGGTCAATCCATTCCACCATTTGGGAGATATGGACAAAACAAGTATGCTACAAGAGGTTGTCATGAAATAGTACATGATCTTTACAAGAAGGCCAAGAAGAAGCTACAAGAGTCAATATGTTGGAGAAATGTATCAAAAGGTCATGTATTCTTTAGGGAAGGTTGATATAGGTCCCCCAACATCGCTCTCATCACTCATCCACTCCATCTAACCAAATTCCATCTTCAAATTTCACTCTGGCTTACATGAAGAGAAAAGAAAACAAGAAAATCTCCAGGTGAAAACCTCTTTTGAGGTGCCCAAGGCTAGAAACAAGGATGAAAACCTCCTTTGAGGAAACTTGATTGTCTTTAAAACAAGAAAAAAACAAAAAAAAGAGGGAAAGCATAAAAATAATGGTAGGGACGTCAAACCTGCCCACTCATAACAATTCTGGTTTTTGCAGGTTTGCAAGAAGATAATAAGCGCAGAGATCAGAGGGCATGAAGCCATAGAAAGGCACATGTTTTCCTTCATCCATTTCACCTCATCCATAATACCCATGTTTTTCTTCATCCATTTCACCTCATCCATAATACCCATATTCCATCATCCATACTCATCTCCAGCGATAGAAAAATTCCAATTTCAGGCAAGTTTGCACTTTCTACAAGATTTTATGTAATTACTACAGGAGTTTCCTGTAGTACTACACGAAGTCCTGAAATTTACATGAAAGGAATTCTGATGGAAAAATTATTATGCATAGTTGTTTTTGGATAGAAAAAAGGAAATTGACTTCACCACATCTCAACCAACATCCATCATGACCATGTCACTCTATGGCCACACCTTCCCCTCGTTCCAATACCTATTTACCCTCCAGCAAAGAAATGACACAAAAATTCAAAAAAAGAGAAGCTAGAGGACTTCATGTAGTGGTACTATAGGAAATCCTATAGCAGCCTATTTTGAAGTAATAGCACACTCCAACCCTAACCTTTAGCACCATGATTAAAAGAGGAGAAGCATAACTACAGGCACTATTAGTGTCAGTGTCTTCACAGTGCCATCAATGATCAAAATTAACTCTTTTGTATTTCATACTATGAGTCCCATTCTGATGAGGTTACATTCCATTCAGTCATGGATCTACTGATGGTAGGGCTTATTTAGTTTTTCCCTCATGATATGTACTTTATGACCTCCTTTCATACCTTTCGGTCATGATTCATTCTCATTTTCAGTTCATTTCATCAATTACATAGGGTTTTGGTCTCATTAGGTCTTAGGTTTTCCACCATGGTCAAAATTCAGTGGTTATTGCTAATAATGGTCAGCAAAGACATGAGGAGGTCAACAATGATAAAAAATTCATAATTTTTTAATTTGTAAGCTTAATGAAGTTCTCACCTCAAAACTAGTTTTGAGGTGAAAACAGAGCATTTGTATTTTATTTTTAAATTTGATGTAATTTTAATGTTCTCATATGTAATATTGGTTCCATGCTACTCGTAGACATCTGGTGATATTTCCAAAGTATTGCCACTGCAAAAAATCAAAATAGTATGAGCATCACTCCACTTATCAAAGCAAAGAAACCAAGCATCAAAACAGAGTATTGGAAAAAAGCAAATAGACATTATAAAAATGGGTTTTCCACCAACAAAAATCAAAAAGCGAAAGCTATATAAATCCATCTTTCTATTTGTCATTTCATTGTGTTAGTGTTGAAGCTCAAAGTGCCTAAAGGAGAGCTAAGAGTTGATTTCAAGAAAAATTGGGCAAATGTAAGTTAGTTGCTGTGTTTTTGGAAAAAATTGAGCAGTGCTACACTTTTGAGGAGGGCACTGCATTTTTAAAGTTGGCGTTGCGCACCTGGCAGCATTTCTCTGTGTAATTTTACACAGGTACTACACTTTCAAAGTAGCGCTGTGCACTTGTGTGAGGCACTGTGTTTCTGCCCAACCAATCCCAAATCGTTCCCAAACTTCTAATTCACCTCAAAATCTTTAGTTTCTCTCTCTAACATGTAAGTAAATTAATCCTATCTTATGTGTTAGGGTTTAGTTTGCTAAGAGTGGTGTTCTGTGTTCCTAAATCTAAAACCCTAGCCTTTGGGGTGAAACCCTAGTTTCTTCATATCACTAGTGTTTGTATACCCTATCTACTTGCCATTATTCCCTAAACCTCATTCCCACATTCCATACTTTCTAAATCCCATTCCCCTCATACGCTTTCCCTAAATTCCTATTGACACTCTCCATCAACCCTACAAACCCTACCCACTCTCCCTAAAACCCTATTCATACCTAAAAACCTGTTCACACATCATACTCTCAAATATCCCTTCATCTCCACTCTCTTCATTTCATTCATTCACCCTATCCCATCATCTCCCATACAAAACCATAAGTGTTCATAGCCACAGAAAAACAATGGAAAGACACAGTGAATATGATTATGAGGAAGAGGCACTCAGTGATAGTTCCATGGAGAGACATAAGCAGCAGAGGAAGCCTCAAAAAGGAGGAAGAATAATCAGAGAAGAGCCTACTAGTTTGCGGGTGTTACAAGCCTGTCCACTTGCCATTTCTTGCTTCAAACACTAGGCATGGTTTGATTTTTGTGAAATGATAGAAAAAATCATATTTCATCATGAGTTGGCTAGGCTATTTGTGACTCATTTTCACAGTAATGAAGTAACCCTTTCCAGAATAACATTCATCATCTCACCAGCTGTCATCTCAGAGGCTACAGGAATTCCAAATGTTGTTGAAAATTGGTCCAAAGGTCAGGATATTGATGAGAAGTTCTATGAGCCTTACATCAAGGCTAGAAAGAAAGACAAAATGAAGAGAGTATTCCCATTCATGTTTTTGGAAGATAGGTATGCCCCATTAATGAAAATCATTATCAAGTACTTCACTTGTGAAGGTAGGTTCTCCCGGTTGTATGCCTACCATATTAGACTTCTCATTCATTTCACTAGAGTAAAGATGATGAATCTCCCTTACTTCATGTTTAGAAACAATGAGAAGATGGCACATATTGTACAGAGGAAGCCATACCCCCAGCAGTTGAATAACATTTACCATTACTCTTTGATCAAAATCATTGTTCTTCATCACTTGAGCCTCCTTAACATGCCATTGGAGACTTTCATTTGTCATGAGATGTTCAAAGGCCCACAAGTCTTTTTATCACTACATCATGAAGAAGGTGGACCTTCAAGCCATGAAAAAGTCAAAGAGACTGAAATTGTTGGAGTGCCAGTGTTTGTGACATATAAGAGGGGTACTAGGAAACTTTTTGCAGTTGCTAGGCAAGTATTATCTCCACAAGATGTGGAAGGGGTCTTGCCTTCGTCATCAGGCCACAGGAAAACGCTATCTCCACAAGGTGTGGAAGGGGCTTTGCCTTATTCTTTAGCAAAACATGTACAAGTTGAGCAACAATGCAAGGGCTAAAGCAAGGGCAAGGAAAAAGTGCAAGAAGAGGATCTTGGTGACAAGAAGGAAAGAGATTTTGATCTTGTTGAGCATGAGGACGCACAACAACACTTGAATCATCATGGAGCTAACATTATTGATTTGGAAGCTTAGGATCCTAAGACTGTCAAAGACATGATCATAAAGGAAAAAGAAGCTGAAATACAATCCTTGTTAGATAACATAGAGAGAGCTAAGTTCATCATCAAATATTTAGAGCAGGAAAACAAACAATTGAGCGACAAGTAAATCCTCATGTAGCTACAAATGATCAAACAAAATAGGAAAAAGGCCAAGGAAGCAAATATCAAGTTGACTTCAATTGAACAAGAGATTGAGAATGATAGGGAAGCTTTGCTTGAAAGGATCAACATACACCTTGAGGAGCTCATTGACAAGGCCAACAGGGATAAGAAGATGGCTCGCCACATGGCCTACCATTACTTGACCAACAACAAAATCTGTAACATAAGGATTAGGAAGCTTAAAGCTAGGTTGAGGAAGTTTTTAAAGAGAAAAAAGGAGCAAGAAAAGTTGAGTTGAAGCCTCACTAGCCCATTAAAGTAGCTGATGGTGTTGTCCCATGCCAAATTTGGGCAAGTTTTGGTGATTTTTTGCATTTTTCAAATTTTGCGATTTTCAAAACAGAAAATTGGACCAGAAGCGTAGCACCACCGGCACTGCGATTTTCCTTGGAGAACTTGTTGGAGGAAAATTTTACATATTTGGATTCAACATGATGAAAGCATTCATCCCAAAAAAATTTAGAAGTTTTGGAGCAAAACTAGGTCACCAAAAGGTCCAAAAACTACCAAAAAATGACATCTCTGCCTCTTTTTGGACACACAGAAGCAGCCTTGGGAAATTTTAGTTTTGAGGGGTGAAATGACATCCAAATGAAAAATTTGAAGTTGTTCCTGAAGCAATACAAGACAACCTTTCCAATGAGCCATCTTGTGTTAAATTTTACAAAGTGGAAGGCCTCCAAAACTTGGTGGAAAGAGGCACTACGCTTTTGGCTCATCGCGCTACACTTTTGACCAGTTTGTCAGAAAATCAAATTTTCACCTACTTTCATTGCAAGTTGACTTTATATCCCTTCATGGATGATTTTATGATTGTAATTAATGACTTGGGATGTAAATGTAATAGTGAAATGGTCTTAGAGGGTAGATTCATCAGTTTGAGGTGGTTTTGGGGTCAATGAATCAATTTGCAGGCTTATAGAGGCAAGTTGTTCCACTATCTATATTCATGGTCCCTATTTGGAAATGGTTGTAACAACTCTTTTTCTCTTGGTTTTGACCCCTTATGGCTAGCTTAGGCAGTTTTATGTCTATATTATGTATTTTTTCTGTCATTAGCAAAGGTTGGATTCACTTGGATGCTCTGAACTATATTGTACATCATTGTAAGCAATTTGGCAAGCAAATTAATAAGAGTTACAACTATTTTTATGGGATTCCTGTGGTATGGTGCTTTTTTCATAGTTTCTTCTTTTTATATCAGTTGTTTACATGTTTTATGTATGCCATCATCTATTTCACTGCTTCTAACTGGATGATATCAAGAAAGATAGGTAGAATTCATTATTTATAGTGCTCTACCTTGGGAAATCATTCAGTATTCTATGCTTTCTATTGTTTGATAAGGATACATGATCATTACATGCCCTCCTCAGCTCGTCACCAATCTATCCTTTCATGCCATTGAGCTTAAGGTGCTGAAGATCATACCTACCTTTCTGCATAGAACACCCTACATTCTGACCAAATTTCCCAAATCTAAACTGCCCAACTCCATCTGATCCAGGAAACACCAACAAATTCAATAAAACAATTTTGAGCTACTATACCTATCCTAAATTCCCTATCTGATCCAGTTACTTTGACTATGATCCATAGGGAGAGAGCCCTCTCCCGACCTGGTACGGCTAGCTACCAGGTTAAGCTTGGTTTGTGGTTACCCTAGAATTGCCTCCCTTTAGCCTGAGGTCAATCTAGGCTCTAACAGGCACAATGAAACTCCTCTACATCTCAACAGGAACAGAGGAAGCCATCACCTGCACATCAACAAGAAGATAACCCATCAACAAAATAAGATCAATAAAAAAGAAAAGGCAATCAAGAAGATGTACATGAGTCATGAGTATCAAAACAACATTAAATCAACAGCAACATGCATGTCTCTCCAACAACCATCAGGTTGGTATAGGTATGCAATATTCTTGACCTCTTCTCTTGAGCATCCTATAGATAGAAATTTGTTGTCAATGAATGAGAGATGAGGTTTTATAAGGTAAGGATGGGCCAACAGTTTCAGGTGCCTTCAACTAGTTAATTGCAGCTTACTCCTTCACTCATGCAATGTTGAAAAATCAAATTATGAGGGGTCATGATTTGAAAGAATGAGGTCAACAGTTAAATGAAGAAATTTTTGCAAACACCAAGTCATCACAGCACTCCAAGCCCTCCATCCACTTCATATTCATTATCTATCCATCATTCATCCATCCCATTTCATAATTTCAAGAACAAACCCTACACTCAGTCTCACCCTGAAAATTTCTTGAAAAAAACAAACAGAGGGATCCTCTCCATTTTCACAAACCTATATCATTTTTCATCACTCTCATATAGTTAAAGGACTCTTAAGGAAGAAGGAATGACTACTACAGGAAGGAAGAATGTTGCTACAAGAAAGAAGAAAGGAACAAATTGTGTTGAAAACCAGAAAAGGCAGTGCCTAAGAGAGACCTAATCAAAACAGAGAACTCCAAGGGCATTAGGCAATCATCTGGGCCATAAAAGAAAAGAAGAAGGAAAGCTAATGGTCTCAAGAAGCAATGAACTTTCTTTGCACAAATATGTTTTTGGGCTTTTCCTTCTAGAACATACATCCAAAGTTCTTAATGCACAAGAGAGAGGCCACTAGGGCCATGAATGAGGCACAATGAGGTCACTAAGTTGTTCAAAGGACGAGAAACACCTTCAGTAGGGGCTATGATGGGCCTCTAAATTAGAAATAAATTAAGGACCATGCCTCTAAATGAAACATAAATTAAGACCCATCTCACTATCCTTCAACACATTAAACCTCTCTTTTTCCATTAGATAATGTATTTTAAGTTTAATATATTCATTAGAAAGGTTTATGAATAATTGCATATTTGTGCCTAATATTATTTATTTTTGTGGAATATTATGAGAATATTTGGCAACTTATGAAGATTTCGAGGAGGAGATAATTTAGGGACTTGCTCCCTACTACACGAGAATCAATATTAAATAATAAATCAACAAGATATTATGGAATTATGCCATAGATTGTTGAAACCCAATGATTGAGAAAATCTAGGAATGTGTTTCATGTCATTTAATTCAGATTCTAGTATTGGGAACCAGATCCACTAATCAAAGGATTTTGGTGGGGAATGATTCCTAATCATTTTTCATAAGTATCGAGTTGAATTTTCTTCTAGGGGAGATTTTTATTAGTCTTCTGGTGGAGAGAATTCGTATTTTAGCCGCTCCATTGTATTTTCTTGCATGGATGTACTTGTATTGATGAAAATAATGAAGATTGGTATCATGTTCATCTTATAAATCTTGTTCTCCTCCACAGGATTCTAAGTTTCCTTGCACTTGGCCATCCTAGGAGCATCAAATCCCTTTTGTATCATTTGTTTTTATTCTTTTCACTTCTTCTTCACATGCATCTCTTGTTCTTGTTTCTTTCTATTTTTGCATTTAGTATTAATGATTTCTTGTTGTAGGATTGGGTTAAATGGTTGATGTAAGTTATTTTGCAGGGTCACAAGCATCATTTCATCCTTGAAAAATATATGGAAGGTCATATTAATCATTGAGTTTCTTTGATTAGTTTTCTTATTCCCAAATCTAGATTTCTGGAACTCCTGTGTGGAAAATAGCAACAAATCTCTACTATTTTTTTAGAACATGCTAACGAGCTTTGATCAAGACGATTCCACTTGCATTAGATCAAAAAAACATTCTAGTTATAAAAAAATTTACCACATTTAATTTTCACTTTATTAGGTTAGGCATTTGATAGATTTACTAGCTTACTAGTTCTCGAATTTTTGGATTTTAGACTAGTAATTTTCTATTATTTAATAAATATTTCTCATGTATAGATGAATTTATGAATAGATGAAAACAATAATGTGTTTCTTGTAGGATCTTCTCAATTTCATGGAGACCTCATCTCGTTCGCCTCATCCAAGCCTCATCCACTCATGTCGCCAAAATCCACTAAAATCTCAATCTGAATTCTTGTTTTATAAGAAAACATTACCATTTCTGTTGAGAAGATCTACCCATCTTGAATCCCTTGCTTGATTTCTGGGTAGTTTCCACCACCTCCATGCCTTATTCTTTCATTATCAACCTTTCCCAACCTCCATTCCACCTTCTAGACCACCTCCTAAGTTTTCGGCCTGTTTTTTGTAATGAAACAGGGGATCTTGTAGACATCCTGTACGAAATTGTGTAGCGGCATGTTTTGTGCCCAAATTGAGAAAAATCATCATTTAGGCTATGATTAGGCCTCTACTTGACCTCCATGCCATTAAGACCATTGTAACCCTCATCCTCCATACCTCTCTCCACTGCCAAAGAACAAGAAAAATTAGCATTTGCATTTATAAAACAAAAAGATTAAAAGAAAAAATTTCTTTTATATTCACACATGCACATAACAGTTAATATTCCCTAGATCGGACTCCATGTTCAGTTATTTTAAATCATCACATGTGATAAATAAGGTTAAGCTAGGTTATTTCATGATCTTTATGCAATTAGAATAGGTTTATTTCCTTGTACTTTATTTCTTGCAATAGGTTAAGGTTTCCATTTCGAGCATTTCATTTTATTCAATTAGTTTAGGATTTAATTTCAGTACATGCACTCCATTACATCATGACAACAAAGGAAGGATACGTTATATGCTTCACATATAGTTTTGATACCTCTTAAGTTTTTATGAACCCCGGGTTGATAATTAAAGTTGGTAGCCTTGGGAGTTGCAACATTCTTGTCACAATACGGAGGCTCATCACCATACACAAAAACATAATGTGTATAAGAATCCTTAACCTACATACTTGCATCCCCAACACACAAACTTATATGACAACATTCTCTTGCCTCAAGGTCGAATTCTACAACTTCAGTTTGATGATCTCCATCTCCTACTCTATCTCAACCAACTCATTAGCATCATAACATACTCTTGATGAGTTGACACATATGCCAATAATCATCGGGTCTCCCTAGTGTGAAGCCCCAATTAGATGTCACGTTGTTTGGGATAGGAGCCCCATTCGGTATGTGGGCCGAACTGCCACCATGAATGTTCCTACTCTTGGTTATAAAATGAGAAGGTGTCAAAATGGGGAAAAGAATTAAATTCCCAGACAGTGAAACAAATCAGCCCAAGATTGCAAAACTGCAGAAAGAGGTACAAACAAGTCTCAACATCAATAAGAAGAGGTATGCCATGAGAGGGATCAATGAGCCAAATCCCAACCAATCATATATAGATAATAACATGCTAGAAGCTAATTGTAAAATAGTTCACAATAGATCACTGACATAGAATGAAATAAGTAAACACAGATTCGAAGGAAAAACATGCATGCAACAACTATGAATCAGTCCATAAAATATCGTGTATATGAAAACACATGTACAAATACAGTGAAAATACCAGACAACCAACACAACCACCATGAGTAAGCATTGGAATCAGTGCCAAACATGAACAACATATTATTAATTCTTCCGCAACTTTGAGTACATATCTCACAATTGGTCAAAACCCAATAGTGGAACACCGACTGCTCATAACATTTCCCAGTCAAAAACCATAGCCTCACTACAACTCCACTCTACTAGTTTCCAAGAGATGAGTGCCTCTAGCTCTCAAGCATTAATCAACTATCTAATCCTAGCCTCAACTCAACTCCTAAATTCATCCCCCCATCTTACAATGAGATATGAGGGCACATTTATAAAAATGAGGTGACTATTCACCTACGTGACCCTTGACCTCCCATCATGACTCTTGAACTCCCTTTTTGATCTCTCATGCCTATTGTTTAGTACAAGCTGAATTTACCTCAACATAATTTTGACATCATGATTAGAAAATTTCCATACTAATAGAAGACAAAATGTGAGGAAAAAGTAGAATTTTCGAGAAACCCTAGGGTTGGTCCTTATTTCCAAAATTTCCTTGAAACCATGAACACCTGAATGAACAGTTGAAATTATTTCCATCATGCCCAATCTCAATTCATTCATAATATGCCATTGTGTTCCTAACATTGCCACCTGTTAAGACCCAGGTTGTTCCCTATGACTCCCAAGGGAATACGGCCGGGGTAACCACTAACCAATCTTTGGATTACAGCTTCTTGCCCAGCTGTAATCAGAGAGGGCTCTCTCTATAAGTTTTGTCTCTGTTCTGTGGTGATATTAGGCTAGTTATGAAGCAAAGGTTTTTTGTTTATGTTTGGTTGGAAGGATGTCTTTCTGTACTTAAAGTGGAGATCTGCAGATAAAGTTAGTCCATTGGGAAATGGAGTCTGTGGCTACTGGTTTCTTGAGGTCTTGAGTTTGAGCAACTGGAATTACAGGGCCATTTAGATATTTCATGAAATAAACTTGAAATTGTGATGATGGAGTGTAAACAACCAGTGAAAAGCAATTAAGAATTTTCCACTAAGCTGGGGTGTGAGAAAGGGATGTATTCGTCAGGAGCAAACTTGAATTCCTGAAAAAATAATCACTGTGAAGATATAGTGTGAAAGGGTAGCAATTAAGAATTACGCTTTCATTACTATAACTGAAGAAAAACATTCAAAATAGCTTAGATTGAGTTCAGGGTAATCTGTGATTAAGTCCTGGAACTATTCTTTTTCCTTGCTATTAACTGTAACACACAAGAAACATGAAAGAGATATGAAAGATAACAAAACACATAACAAAGAGTTATAAGAGAAACCTATTGTGCCATGAGATACGAAGGAATCCTGCAACTTTTAGCTAAACACCAGAAAACATCAAGCAACACAGAGCTTTTGAAATTCCATCGTCTTTTTTATTACTTCTCTGAGAGTTACAGTAAAAGAACAGTAAAATAGATATGAACAATCTCCGACATCCAACGTCCAACCCCTGCTAACTTATGCGAGGGGGATTATATAGAAGTGTTTCATACACAATATCTCAGGCATTGAGTCATCTGAGGGATAAAATATCTTCTCTAACTCATACAGGAGTAGTAGATAAGAAGTTATTACAGCTTTTAATACAACATAAATGCTCTTTACTCCTGTCAGAAGATTTTGACCTTTGGAGCTCACTGAATCGGTTGAGCGCTTTGTTATAACTGCTGAATGACGTGTCTGTGCAGCTCTATCCTCCTGTAGCTTTTCAGCCCTGTCACCTGTGACTGTCATTGATGCTGTGGTGGCCCAATGTTTGTGCTGAGTTGGCTCAGCCTTCCCTGCCTATCTGCTGATGTATCCTTATTTTACTGTGTATGACAATTTTGCATATTTCAAAAAAGAAACAACATAATTACTGACTTTGGTTCAGAAGTAATTGTATCAAGTTGTTCCAGACTTCCTGTGTAGGCAATTGATGCCTCAAAATTGACCCCATGGTCTCATCTGCCTCTATATACTTGTAAAAATGGGGAGGCTCATCAAACAAGTGAGTGATCTCATTCATAATGAAGAATAAGCTCTCCACCCTGTTGAAAAGGGTTTGTCCTGTTGCTGGCCCTGCTTCTGCTGATGTGCTTGCTGTTTCTAAAATCTGATTGGCAGCAAAAGTGTTGACTCTCTTGGCATATTTTTCATGTGAGAGTAGCTTTCCTGATGGCTCCGTTAGGCTAGGAAGACCTATGTTTTGTAATTTCATGAACCTTTCCTGGAACTTATTGATATCAGCCTGCATATCCTGGCTTCTTCTTTCCAGGGTTTGTACCAGGTTTCTTAGTGTTAGGACTCTCTTGACCATTGAAATGGTCTCAGTTCTGTTGGCAATTCCCATTTTGATTAGCTGGGAGCTTGTCCTATAGTTGAGCACATTTATCATTCTGTTGGCAATCTCAGGCATGCTGCCTAGAGATGCCATTGTCCTTTCGATTTCTCTGTGTGCCTTTCCAATGAGCGCCATTTTCTCATAAATGGCCTCAATGTACTCCCACTGGTCTGTGATGGACTGGCCAATATTGGCCCATAGGATCCTTTTGAGCTCAGATGTCACCTTGTCTAGTGTGAGCTCCTTCTCTAGCTCATTTATTCTCTTTTTGAGAGCCTTTACCTCTCTTTCTCTTTCAGCCACATTCTTCTTGGACTTGTCATATTTCTCATTGATTTTAGCCAGAGTGTCTTTGGCCTGATTCAAATCTGACATCTGAGACTCCAAGGCTTGAATCTCATTTCTCAGCTTCTGCATGTCAAGGCTTTCAGCTTGCTCTGTTGTTGGTGCTGAGGTGGACGGTGCTTCATGTTGTGTCTGCTGACTGGGAGGGGCAGTGGTTTGAGGAGCTTCCTCCATATTTATTGTTTCTGGAGGAGGTTGTGAAGTTTGTCCTGCCTCCTTTTGCTGCAATGCTGCCTGAAGGGTAGCCTCTGATTCTTGTAGCTTCTCTTGTGTGTGGATGAGCTCTTTATATAATGTAACCAGCATAGCAGCTGCATCCTTGTCTTGTCTGATTTGGGAAATCTCTTCTGTTTGAGGATGGAGAGTTGCTGGGATTTCTATCATTTTCCTCAGTGTTGCCATATCAGCATCCCTCAGCTTCAGAATCTCCTGCACTGCCTTGACATCCTTAGGATCATGTCCAAGCTCTATTATGATGTCTTCTAGAGCTTTGATCCTGTTGTCTTTTGCTTGAGAGGATGCCCTTTCCAACTCAAGTTGTGCAGTGGTATTATTTTGGCTATTTTGTAGCCTATAGTTCACCAAGGTCTTATCTGCCAAGGTGGCATACACCATCTCACCCGTTTGTTTGTGCAATTCAATCTGATCCATTGGGTGGATGTCCTTGGACAGGACCTCGAGGTTGGTCCTGATATAATCGGCAGCTGACTGTGGTTGCTGCACGGCTGGTGTGAAATGGCTCATTATCATTTTACCCTCATGTGCATCATAGGCTGACATGAGTCTCTGCTGGTTAGTGGGAGCCATCTTTAATAAGTGATTATATAATTGCAGCCTCAAGGGTTCATTTCTCTTTTTGATGTCCTTGAATTGCTGCTTGATGCTTCTCTCGCCTTCCCTCTGTTGGCCTGAGAAGCTAACTTCTCCTCTTGCTGCCCTTTCTTGTTCTTGCTGGTAGGAACTGGCTGAGGCCTCCATGCTGGGCAGGCCTGTACCTGAAGTTTGCCCTATTGGCATTTCTTCTTCTCAAAAAGGGTTTACCCTTTGCCTCTTGTCCCCTTGAGTTGCTGAGGTGGTAAGGGGAGTCTCTCTGTCCCTTTTCCTGCTGGTGTCCTCCCTTTGTGGGGTTTGGAGGACAGAAGAATCAATCATTGAGTCTTGCCTGGGAGGTGCCATTTGTGTTGGCTGCTGCTGTGTGGCCATTGAGGCCTCTACTGTCTGTTCCACCTACCCTGGCTGCTCCTTTTGTGGCTGTTGTACCTATTGAGGTTGCTGAACCTGTGCCTGTTGTACCTGCTCTTGTTCCATCTCTTTTTCCTTGCCTTTGCTGTGAGCTAGACTTGTAGTTTGGACTGCCTCCTGATATGCTATGGAGGATGAGGTAGTTGCTCCTGCTTGAGGCTTTGGCAGAGAGTATACCTATGCAGGAAGTTCCAAGTCAGCCAATTTAAGAAGATTTCTTCTTGCTCTCTCATTCAGTTCTTCTTGTGTGATGGGTTCTCTATGTGCCTCTCTTCATTTTGTGATTGACTATTTTTCAATGTGAGGCACCTTCATGGTCATATAAGAGCCTTTTATTTGACCCTTTTTTAATGATATGATGATTGGGGTCATAGGGTTAGAGGCAACTGGTTTTTAGGCCACGGCAGTTTCTATCAGCTTCTTCCATCCTTCCTCCCTTTTGTTCAACACAAGGTGGCCCAATTGATTTTTCACTTTCAGTTGTGCCTTCTTGCCCTTGCCTGAGAAGTGTATCATATCAGCATTCCCAAATTGCCTGAAGTATTCAAGGGAAAATAGTTTCATAGGCACATACTTGGGCAGTCTGTATGGGGATAACTCACAACCATATATTCTGATAACGGTGTAGTTTTGGTAAAAATACCAATCCCCAATGTTGTACACTTCGGACAACTGCAGGATTCTCTGCATCTCATCAGTCAGTCTTGGAAGAGGCAAGCTCAAGAACAGAGACATGGCTGGGTGGATGAAGAGGTCTATGAACTCATAGTAGGTGTATGGAGAGTAGGCTCTGCAGTGGAAAACTGAGCTCCAGTACACTACTGACCTTGGATTGCCTTGTGCATCCGTTCTTTTGAAAATGAAGGAGAATTTCTCATGCTGATAGTATATAATTAAGTGGTAGATGTAGGAGGTGTATCTGAACACCTTCTCTCTTGACAGGTTCATAAACTGCTCATGCATCTGATCTAATATGTAGGTGGCATAGTCATAACAGATTGGAGTTTTGCCAGGGGAGAACATAGTCATCATCACTAATGCAGTTTCATCAATATACTCAACTGACTTATAACCCAAGATGGAACTGATCATATCTGCAAGGTCAACACCCAATTGGTTGAGGTAACCAGCAAAAATAGGAGGGTATTGCACAGTGTCAGAGTTGATAAACAATTGGTTCAGCTTTGTGATCTGTGCATCTGTCAGCATTCTAGCTCCTTGGTTTATCAGATCCAACAAAGACAAGGGAACCAATTTCTTATCAGTTTTAAACTGCAGCATCTCTCTAATGGCCTCGGGGATCATGTAGAATACAACTGAGCCTGAAGGGTCAAGCACAACTCTCTAAGTGGGATCATAGCATATAGAACACAGATGAATCAGGTCAGGGAATTGGTTGACCTGGGGGAGCCTGAAGATTGGGAGGAAGGAATCCCAAATGCCCAATATATCTGTCCCATCCACATGTTTGGCCTTTAGCTCATTCAACAAGTGGAGGTGGAACTTGCTGTGTGTCAAGGAGTCCTCTAAGATTTGGTAATCCAGGTCTGCTAAATCCTGCCACTCCAGTTCTCTCTGAGGGGCATTCAAAGGAGCAACACTGAGGGCCACTAGTGCAACTCGAGTCTCCATGGTTACCTAGATTCTGTTTTGTATGTAGACTGATGTTACTAGAGTGGGCAACAGAAAAAGAGTACTGCCTGGGTGAAGAGGTGAATTGAAAAATGAAGGATAATAGGGTAAGCTTGCAGTAATTGAAATACTTCCCACAGTTACTTGAGGAGGTGACTTCTTGTCTTTGGCAAACCCTTCTTGATAATTAGGTGCAGGTACTAGGTTTTCTGTTCACGACTGCGCGAACATAATGTAGGTTTTTTAATGAGAATTTTGTGTAAACAGGGTCGGTTATTGAATTTCGACCGTTCAATTTCCAAATTGGAGCTGGGTGCAGGGAATTCACCGGTGAATTATGCGTTTTCAGTGACTTAAGTGAGTTTTTAGTTTATTGCAGACAAAAACTAGGCTTAGAGAAGACTTGTAGGGATAAATACCTGGTAAACTCGATGGTCCAGGTGATGAATGCAGGTGGGTAGGCGTGCCGAAGGTCTCCAGGTCGATTTGAGCAGGTTGGTGAAATTTTGGACGTGAAATGCATGCAGAGGGCGCAACAACAATTTTTGCAAAAAGTGCAAAAAAATGCGAAATTTTGACAAAATATGGCTTTTTTGGGACATTCGCGCCTTTTTCGGATGACGTCAGCGTGACGTCATTAGGTGGGTCAGGGTCGGATGACATCAGCATGATGTCATCAGCTAACGTGGTAGCC
Organism: Pinus taeda; assembly: GCA_000404065.3. NCBI lineage: Eukaryota > Viridiplantae > Streptophyta > Pinopsida > Pinales > Pinaceae > Pinus > Pinus taeda. The sequence continues at coordinate 112,225 of APFE031492523.1, read as the reverse complement.
TATGAGTGGTCCACGGGGGTGGTGAGGTGGTAGACAGGTGGAGCAATAGCGGACGGGGGTTGTGGACGCGGCGATGACACAGGTAGTGATGCGGCACTGATGCAGGCAAGCGGATTGGCGGAAAACCGGAAACCACAGTGGTATCATATCGCACTGCTTTTGATACGGTAGGGAATCTGTCAGAGGGGGCTCCGATACGATTTGGGGGCGACGCGTGGACCAGGCCTGACGTCAGCCTCTGACAGATATCGGACGATATCTTTCGGACGTCGGGGCCGGTCCGATATCCGCGTCAACCGTCGGATGAAAAGTGCTTGATCGAACCGTCGACGGGCCAATGATCTGCACGGATGATACGGCATCGGGCGGACAATAAACAATTGTTTTTGATGGGATTTGTGCCCGGTGGGGCCCTTATAAATATCAATGAATTTCATGGTTTCTAATGTATTTCTTTATTAAGTCATGTATAGCCGAAAACTTTAGGATAAGGCGGAAAACTATGGTTTTCTCAACGTATTTTTGCAAAATCGCGGATGACTTTAAAACTTAGGCTAAGTGGGTTTTTCATACAATTTCGCATAAAAGCGCAAATGGGTCCCAAACTTAGGATAAGGCGGACAAAGTGGGTTTTCAAGGTATTTTGCCTTTTGAGCGGGTTTAAAGGGTGCAAAGGGTTTTTCCAAGGGTTTTTTGGGCAAAATGAAGGTCTGACTAGGTAGATGAGTTTCTGAGGGATGAAGAGAGGCTAGGCTTAGGTTCTCAAACTGACCAGATGTCAATTTGATTCCCTGGTAGTGAATCATATGGCTATAATGCCAAGGAGGGGATATTTATAGAATGCTTAGG
>APFE031492523.1:67266-103781 GCA_000404065.3 Pinus taeda | reverse complement strand
TTCACCAAGTATGTGCAAGGGATCCTTCTTTTTCTCCCATCTGTTGGTAAAGGCTTGGTAAAGCTCATCAGGGGTTGTAATGGTATTTGCAGGAAGTGACCTGAACCAAGTTCTGACATCATCTGTTAGGCTTTGGACAAAAATTCTCATCCTCACACTTTCATCATCTATCTCATAGTTTTCAAAATGGTCCTACATTCTTTTGGCATGCTGAATAGCAGAGTAAGGGCCAGTGGAGTCAAAATATGAGATTTTGGCTTGGTAATCTTGAGGTAGAGCTGCAGGATTAGCAGGTAATTGTAGAGGTGCATACCTCATAGCTAGATTCACAAGTTTTGGGGGATTGACAAAGACAACTGGGACAAACGGAACAATGGGTACCACAGGGGTAAAAGGTATAGCAGAGCCTAGAGTGTTGGTCAAGGGAGTGTGTGTGGGGGATGAGGATGTGAGCGGGGGGCTTTGAGATGTGGATGGAGAACTAGGGGAATTTTGGGTGGAGCGAAAAAGAACCTTGATTGGAGTGGAGATGGGGTTGGGGTGAAATGTCTCTGGACTTAAGTCAGCAAGCTTTTCTGGCCCTTGCTACTTCTTGATAAGTTTAGGGATTGTATTAGGATTTTCAAAGACCGTAGGTGGGTTTGGGTCAGGATTTGCCCTAGTGTACCGAAGATTCTTCTTGGGAGCCAGTTTCTAAGCTAGTCTTTGTGAGTTTTTTTAGGAAAATTTGTATCTTGCAAGGACTGGACAGGATTTTTGAAAAGGATATAGTATCTTAAAATGAGTATGAAGATTGACTGAATCAACTCTTCCTTGAGGCTGTTAGTGTTGGTACAGAAACAACTTTGAAGGCTTCTTGATTGATATTCAGGTTTCAAGTGTAACTTTAGTAGATATATAGTTTTTTCTAAATCCAGAAGAGGTCCCCAGTGGAGTCGCCATTTATGTTAACACCTAGGTTGTTCCCTATGATTCCCAAGGGAATACGGCCGGGGTAACCACTAACCAATCTTTGGATTACAGCTTCTAGCCCAACTGTAATCAGAGAGGGCTCTCTCTATAAGTTTTGTCTCTGTTCCGTGGTGACATTAGGCTAGTTATGAAGCAAAGGTTTTTGGTTTATGTTTGGTTGGAAGGATGTCTTTCTGTACTTAAAGTGGAGATCTGCAGATAAAGTTAGTCCATTGGGCAATGGAGTCTGTGGCTACTGGTTTCTTGAGGTCTTGAGTTTGAGCAGCTGGAATTACAGGGCCATTTAGATATTTCATGAAACAAACTTGAAATTGTGATGATGGAGTGTAAACAACCAGTGAAAAGCAATTAAGAATTTTCCACTAAGCTCGGGTGTGAGAAAGGGATGTATTCCTCAGGAGAAAACTTGAATTCCTGAAACAATAATCGATGTGAAGATATAGTGTCAAAGGGTAGCAATTAAGAATTACGCTTTCATTACTATAACTAAAGAAAAAAATTCAAAATAGCTTAGATTGAGTTCAGGGTAATCTGTGATTAAGTCCTGGAACTATTCTTTTTCCTTGCTATTAACTGTAACACACAGGAAACATGAAAGAGATATGAAAGATAACAAAACACATAACAAAGAGTTATAAGAGAAACTTATTGTGCCATGAGATCCGCAGGAATCCTGCAACTTTCAGCTAAACACTAGAAAACATCAAGCAACACAGAGCTTTTGAAATTCCATCGTCTTTTTTATTACTTCTCTGAGAGTTACAGTAAAAGAACAGTAAAATAGATATGAACAATCTCCGACATCCAACGTCCAACCCCTGCTAACTTATTCGAGGGGGATTATATAGAAGTGTTTCATACAAAATATCTCAGGCATTGAGTCATCTAAGAGATAAAATATCTTCTTTAACTCATACAAGACTAGTACATAAGAAGTTATTACAGCTTTTAATACAACATAAATGCTCTTTACTCCTGTCAGAAGATTTTGACCTTTGGAGCTCACTGAGTCGGTTGAGCACTTTTTTATAACTGCTGAATGACGTGTCTGTGTAGCTCTATCCTCCTGTAGCTTTTCGGCCCTGTCACCTGTGACTGTTAGTGATGTTGTGGTGGCCGAATGTTTGTGCTGAGTTGGCTCAGCCTTCCCTGCCTATCTGCTGATGTATCCTTATTTTCCTGTGTATGACAATTTTGCATATTTCAAAAAAGAAACAACATAATTACTGACTTTGGTTCAGAAGTAATTGTATCAAGTTGTTCCAGACTTCTTGTGAAGGCAATTGATGCCTCAAAATTGACCCGATGGTCTCATCTGCCTCTGTATATTTGTAAAAATGGGGAGGCTCATCAAACAAGTGAGTGATCTCATTCATAATGAAGAATAAGCTCTCCACCCTATTGAAAAGGGTCTGTCCTGTTGCTGGCCCTGCTTCTGCTGATGTGCTTGTTGTTTCTGAAATCTAATTGGCAGCAAAAGTGTTGACTCTCTTGGCATATTTTTCATGTGAGAGTAGCTTTCCTGATGGCTTCGTTAGGCTAGGAAGACCTCTGTTTTGTAATTCCATGAACCTTTCCTGGAACTTATTGATATCAGCCTGCATATCCTGGATTCTTCTTTCTAGGGTTTGTACCAGGTTTCTTAGTGTTAGGACTCTCTTGACCATTGAAATGGTCTCAGTTCTATTGGCAATTCCCATTTTGATTCGCTGGGAGCTTGTCCTATAGTTGAGCACATTTATCATTCTATTGGCAATCTCAGGCATGCTACCTAGAGATGCCCTTGCCCTTTGGATTTCTCTGTGTGCCTTTCCAATGAGCGCCAATGTACTCCCACTGGTCTGTGATGGACTGGCCAATATTGGCCCATAGGATCCTTTTGAGCTCAGATGTCACCTTGTCTAGTGTGAGCTCCTTCTCTAGCTCATTTATTCTCTTTTTGAGAGCCTTTACCTCTCTCTCTTTCAGCCACATTCTGCTTGGAATTGTCATATTTCTCATTGATTTTATCCAGAGTGTCTTTGGCCTGATTCAACTCTGACATCTGAGACTCCAAGGCTTGAATCTCATTTCTTAGCTTCTGCATGTCAAGGCTTTTAGCCTGCTCTGTTTTTGGCGCTGAGGTGGACGGTGTTGCCTATTGTGTCTGCTAACTGGGAGGGGCAGTGGTTTGAGGAGCTTCCTCCAGATTTATTGTTTCTGGAGGAGGTTGTGAAGTTTGTCCTGCCTCCTTTTGCTGCAATGCTGCCTGAAGGGTAGCCTCTAATTCCTGCAGCTTCTCTTGTGTGTGGATGAGCTCTTTATATAATGTAACTAGCATAGCAGCTGCATCCTTGTCTTGTCTGATCTGGGCAATCTCTTCTATTTGAGGATGGAGAGTTGCTGGGATTTTTATCATTTTCCTCAGTGCTGCCATATCAGCATCCCTCAGCTTCAGAATCTCCTGCACTACCTTGACATCCTTAGGATCATGTCCAAGCTCTATTATGATGTATTCTAGAGCTTTGATCCTGTTGTCTTTTGCTTGAGAGGATGCCCTTTCCAACCCAAGTTGTGCAGTGGTATTATTTAGGCTATTTTGTAGCCTATAGTTCACCAAGGTCTTACCTGCCAAGGTGGCATACACCATCTCACCCGTTTGTTTGTGCAATTCAATCTGATCCATTGGGTGGATGTCCTTGGACAGGACCTCAAGGTTGGTCCTGATATAATCGGTCACTGACTGTGGTTGCTGCACAGCTGGTGTGAAATGGCTCATTATCATTTTACCCTCATGTGCATCATAGGCTGACATGAGTCTCTGCTGGTTAGTGGGAGCCATCTTTAATAAGTGATTATATAATTGCAGCCTCAAGGGTTCATTTCTCTTTTTGATGTCCTTGAATTGCTGCTTGATGCTTCTCTCGCCTTCCCTCTGTTGGCCTGAGGAGATAACTTCTCCTCCTGCTGCCATTTCTTGTTCTTGCTGGTAGGTATTGGCTAAGGCCTCCATGTTGGGCAGGCCTGTACCTGAAGTTTGCCCTATTGGCATTTCTTCTTCTGAAAAAGGGTTTAGCCTTTGCCTCTTCTCCCCTTGAGTTGCTGAGGTGGTAAGGGAAGTCTCTCTGTCCCTTTTCCTACTGGTGTCCTCCCTTTGTGGGGTTTGGAGGATAGAAGAATCAATCCTTGAGTCTTGCCTGGGAGGTGCCATTTGTGTTGGTTGCTACTGTGTGGCCATTGGGGCCTCTGCTGTCTCTTCCACCTGCCCTGGCTGCTCCTTTTGTGGCTGTTGTACCTATTGAGGTTGCTGAACCTGTGCCTACTGTACCTGCTCTTGTTCCATCTATTTTTCCTTGCCTTTGCTGTTATCTTGTCTTGTAGTTTGGACTGCCTCCTGATGTGCTGTGGAGGATGAGGCAGCTGCTCCTACTTGAGGCTTTGGCAGAGAGTATACCTGTGCAGGAAGTTCCAAGTCAGCCAATTTAAGAAGATTTCTTCTTGCTCTCTCATTCAGTTCTTCTTGTGTGATGGGTTCCTCTAGTGTGCCTCTCTTCCATTTTGGTTGATTGACATATTTTTCAATGTGAGGCAACCTTACATGGTCATAACTAGAGAGCCTATATTTGACCCTTCTTAATGATATGGAGTGATTGGGGTCATAGGGTTTCTAGAGGAAACTGGTCTTTAGGCCAAGGCCTTCTAGCTTTCTATCAGCTTCTTTCCAGCCTTCCTCCCTTTTGTTCAACACAAGGTGGCCCAATTGATTTTTCACTTTCAGTTGTGCCTTCTTGCCCTTGCCTGAGAAGTGTATCATATCATCATTCCCAAATTTCCTGAAGTATTCAAGGGAAAATAGTCTCATAGGCACATACTTGGGCAGTCTGTATGGGGGTAACTCACAACCATATATTCTGATAATGGTGTAGTTTTAGTAAAAATACCAATCCCCAATGCTGTACACTTCGGACAACTGCAGGATTCTCTGCATCTCATCAGTCAGTCTTGCAGGAGGCGAGCTCAAGAACAGAGACATGGCTGGGTGGATGAAGAGGTCTATGAACTCATAGTAGGCGTATGGAGAGTAGGCTCTGCAGTGGAAAACTGTGCTCCAGTACACTACTGACCTTGGATTGCCTTGTGCATCCGTTCTTTTGACAATGAAGGAGAATTTCTCATGTTGATAGTATAGAATTAAGTGGTAGATGTAGGAGGTGTATCTGAACACCTTCTCTCTTGACAGGTTCATAAACTGCTCATGCATCTTATCTGATATGTAGGTGGCATAGTCATAACTGATTGGAGTTTTGCCAGGGGAGAACATATTCATCATCACTAATACAGTTTCATCAATATACTCAACTGACTTATAACCCAAGATGGAACTGATCATATCTGCAAGGTCAACACCCAATTGGTTGAGGTAACCAGCAAAAATAGGAGGGTATTGCACAGTGTCAGAGTTGATAAACAATTGGTTCAGCTTTGTGATCTGTGCATCTATCAACATTCTAGCTCCTTGGTTTATCAGATCCAACAAAGACAAGGGAATCAATTTCTTCTCATTTTTAAACTGCATCATCTCTCTAATGGCCTCAGTGGTCATGTATAATACAACTGAGTCTTAAGGGTCAAGCACAGCTCTCTGAGTGGGATCATAGCATACATCACAGAGATGAATCAGGTCAGGGAATTGGTTGACCTGGGGGAGCCTGAAGATTGGGAGGAAGGAATACCAAATGCCCAATATATCTGTCCCATCCACATGTTTGGCCTTTAGCTCATTCAGCAAGTGGAGGTGGAACTTGCTGTGTGTCAAGGAGTCCTCTGAGATTTGGTAATCCAGGTCTGCTAAATTTTGCCACTCCAGTTCTCTCTGAGGGGCATTCAAAGGAGCAACATTGAGGGCCACTGGTGCAACTGGAGTCTCCATGGTTACTTAGATTCTGTTTTGTATGTAGACTGATGTTACTAGACTGGGAAACAGAAAAAGAGTACTGCCTGGGTGAAGAGGTGAATTGAGAAATGAAGGATAACAGGGTAAGCTTGCAACAATTGAAATACTGCCCACAGTTACTTGAGGAGGTGACTTCTTGTCTTTGGCAGACCCTTCTTGATAATTAGGTGCAGGTACTAGGTTCTCTGTTCACGACTGCGCGAACATAATGAAGGTTTTTTAATGAGAATTTGTGTAAACAGGCTCGGTTATTGAATTTCGACTGTTCAATTTCCAAATGGGAGTTGGGTGCAGGGAATTCACCCGTGAATTATGCGTTTTCAGTGACTTAAGTGAGTTTTCAGTTTATTGCAGACAAAAACCATGCTTAGAGAAGACTTGCAGGGATAAATACCTGGTAAACTCGATGGTCCAGGTGACAAATGCAGGTGGGTAGGCACGCCGAAGGTCTCTAGGTCGATTTGAGCAGGTTGGTGAAATTTTGGACGTGAAATGCATGCAGAGGGCGCAACAACAGTTTTTGCAAAAAGTGTAAAAAAACGCGAAAAATTGACAAAATATGGCTTTTTTGGGACATTCGCGCCTTTTTCGGATGACGTCATCAGGTGGGTCAGGGTCAGATGACGTCAGCATGACGTCATCAGCTGACGTGGTGGCCTATGAGTGGTCCACGGGGGTGGTAAGGTGGCAGACAGGTGGAGCAATGGCAGACAGGGGTTGCGGACGCGGCGATGACGCAGGCAGTGACGTGGCGTTGACGTAGGCAGGCGGATTGGCAGAAAACCGGAAACCACGGCGGTATCATATCGCACCGCTTTTGATACGGCAGGGAATCTGTCAGAGGGGGCTCCGATACGATTTGGGGGCGACGCGTGGACCAGGCCTGACGTCAACCTCTGACAGATATCGGACGATATCTTTCGGACGTCGGGGCCGGTCCGATATCCGCGTCAACCGTGGGATGAAAAGTGCTTGATCGGACGGTCGACGGGCCAATGATCTGCACGGATGATACGGCATCAGGAGGACAATAAACAATTGTTTTGATGGGATTTGTGCCCGGCGGGGCCCTTAGAAATATCAATGAATTTCATGGTTTCTAATGTATTTCTTTATTAAGTCATGTATAGCCGAAAATTTTAGGATAAGGCGGAAAACTATGGTTTTCTCAATGTATTTTTGCAAAATCGCGGATGACTTTAAAACTTAAGCTAAGTGGGTTTTTCATACAATTTCGCATAAAAGCGCAAATGGGTCCCAAACTTAGGATAAGGTGGACAAAGTGGGTTTTCAAGGTATTTTGTCTTTTGAGCGGGTTTAAAGGGTGCAAAGGGTTTTTCCAAGGGTTTTTTGGGCAAAATGAAGGTTTGACTAGGTAGATGAGTTTCTGAGGGATGAAGAGAGGTTAGGCTTGGGTTCTCAAACTGACCAGATGTCAATTTGATTCCTTGGTAGTGAATCATATGGCTATAATGCCAAGGAGGGGATATTTATAGAATGCTTAGGGTTTATACACCATGGTGTTATAATAGTAGGGAAAGGGTGACATAGGGAGTTATATAATAAAAGTTAAAGGTTAATATGGAGGGAGCAGGTGCATGAGGAGTGATATTACTAAGTTTACTTGAAAACAACTTAGTTCTAGGGAGTAGATCAAAATGAAAAGAATTTTGCACAAGAAATGTGGCTCTTAAAGGCAACAAGGACCACCATAAAACCTTGAATTCTTACATAACCACAACTGGTGAAGGGATGTTAGTAATGAGTGATAAATCAGGAATAAAGGGAAGTTAGACATGCTCCATTATGTTGTTTTCCTTGTATTGATCAGCAAGGTTCAGTTTGGAAGGAACACCACTTCTGCAACCCCATCTACCTACCCATCTATTTGCCTGGCATTTTTTGTTTCTTCTTGGAGGGTGCACTTGGACTTGCAGACCCTTATGTGCCTTTTCTTTTTCATTGGCTTTTTCCTTTCATTTCCTATCTAGCAATACCCTTATTTCTTCCAAGGCCCCAGATTAAGCAGTTGGGAACCTTAGCTTCTCTGCCTAACTACTGATCTGCCAAGATTAAACAGTTTGGACATACTTCTTTCTCTATTCTACAATAGAAAATTGAAACATGGCATGATCCAGATTAGACTGTTGGACCATCCATCAAAATTTAATAGACATGAAGGCATGTACACACCTTGCCATTCCTTGGAAATATGGGATCTTTGTATCAGTAAAGAAGAGCATATTTGGCATTTGAATTTTCCCATCATGAAATATGAAACCTATTGGTATAGGTATCCAACACCACCAAGTTTTAGGAGCCTAAATGGTTGCATTTTCAATCTCGTTGTAATCCTTATTGTGTAGCATTTGTGGAAAACGTAACTCCATTTTCTAAGTCAATCTTCTCACTTTTCCCTGTGATCTTCCATTCAGAGTGACATAATCTTTAGGCAGCCACACAAATCCAGTGAGAAATCATGGCTTCTTTGTGTAGACCAGCATTCTCATCCCTTCTCTCTACTTGAATTTTCTTTTCCATCACTTTTGGTCGAGCATCCACGTGCACAACAATCATCTTCTTCCGTATTTCAATAATGCGAACACACACATATATATTGGTTGGGAACCAGGATGAATACATATTAATAAAATACAAAATGGTTTCTACAAACAAACATTAAAAGAGTGAGGGTTTATAGCCGTGAGGTGTTTATATGCTACTGCTAGGCTCAGTCTTCTTTGGCTCTATCACCACAAATGTAGCACTATGATAGTGACTTCTCATAACCTTTACCATGCCCTTTATCACACACATGCTCACTTATAACATACCATTTTTTATTGTTTCCATAGGCCACTCCAAATTCCCTTTTGAATTTCTATTATATTTTATATTATCCAAAAAATATGACAGAATCAGAATTGTAGTGTGATTATGCGGAATAAATAACCTTCCAAAGAAAAAATTGCACTGATGATACATCTTAAGTATTTAATGGTTGTTCATGGGCACTATTATTGTCTTGTCAATCAAAAAATTACTTCATGTGACTAGGGGAAAAGGTGCTTGATCAAATTTGCCAACGCATGGATTTGAGGCAACTTAAGCTAATGTGTCCTCATACTCTCTTCTTGCAATATAATTCCATAAATAAATTGTGTATGCTATGTGGGGGTTTAGATAATTGCTCATTGTACTGATCCCTCCTTATATTATTCCTTCTTCAAGAGACAATGGCAAGAGGATATCGGTCACACAGTCGCTTAAGAGGATGTGTTGTACCATTTATTAGCTTCATCAAGTGTGATTTTGCAACTTGCCTACCCCAGAAGAGGTCAAAAAGTTGCACTTAGTGGAGGTCACCCCTTCTAGTCGTTTCTATGTTTGGACACTACGACCTCGGTGGAGGTTCGGCTTGCCACAAGTCACACATTCATTTCACATAGTTGTTCACCCCTCTCGATGGCTTTCTTGAGCTCTGAAATCACGCCTTTGCAACCTAGGTGGTGATGCGACTTATTAGGAGAGAGAAATCATGGGAGCTTGCTAGATTGCAGGGATGAACACATTGCGGTATTTTTCAATTCAATGACTAGGAGGAGGAAACATAGAGATGGTCTTGCCTAAGTCACATTTTTTGGATTTACTTCTAGGCTTGAAACTATGATTTACAACCTCCATGGCTATAGTCACACTAGACTACCTCAGAACTTTGCCATGCGAATTTTCATGCGTAATTCTTGTTCTTATCACACTTACATTTAGACGTATGATTGAATTCGTCAATTCCTTCACCTTTTAGGTGATAATCATATCTCTCTCAATTTTTATAGGGCTTGTAGTGGTAGGCATATAGCATTTATCATCTCTGCACGTGTTGGCTCAAATGTCGTCTATCAATATTAGAATAGGACGTTTTTTACAGTGCTTCTCCTCAGATTCTTTCTTATGATCATGATCAAGATTGTTCCTTACTCCCAAAAGATCATGATGTACAACAACAAATGTTAGTCCGATAACAGTTTATGGTGCAGCCTGAATGACAGTTAGGAGCACATGCCCTACACCTACCCCATAGACATACAATTTAGTTAGATTTCCTACCACGATTAAGGATTTCACAAGCCTGGCGTAGCACTTGACGTGCACATCTAGGTTGATTAATTTTCTATGCCACTTCTAAATTATCTCTTTATGAAACTGAAAATGATGGTGGAATGTCTCTTAATGTAGATTCTGTATGAAGTAGGGAAAATCAATGCCCATCCAAGAAACTAGATTGAGAAACTCGACATAATTGGTCCCCTCGTAGTACACCCAAACCCACTCGATGAGGAACACAATTCACATTGGATGTTAATGAATATATTTCAAATTTTTGAAAGAAGGGAAGGAGGCCCTCCTCCTCTGGACTAAGCTCCTTGTAATATGGAGCATCGATAGAAACACTACTTGAACATGGCCATATACACACAATATCGTTGACTCGGTATATCGTTGACTGGGCATCTTTCCATCACCCAATCTCGATGATTATGTGTGATGGTATACCCATGCAAGGAGTCTCAATCTCCATGGTTCACTCGGTATTCCCTTCCAAAAGGACAAACCTGATGGTCAAGGAAAACACCTTCAACGCAATTCTAGAATCGTTAAAAGAAAATATGTTTTGCAATCATCTTCCAGCACATAAATCTGAGTTGTTAGATGTTGTTATGTTCCTCGTTATATTTTCCCAAATGATTGATCTATTCCTTTCGAGTTGGTGCTCATTGTATCCTCATACTACCACACATATTTGTGCATTTTTCAATGTATTAATCAGTTTTCAATGTGTGAATGGTCTCATTATTTCCACATGCGCGTTACAGTGAGTTGTTCGATGTTGTTATGTTCCTCGTTATATTTTCCCAAACAATTGATCTATTCCTTTCGAGTTGGTGATCATTGTATCCTCATACTACCAAACATATTTGTGCATTTTTCAATGTATTAATCAGTTTTCAACGTGTGTATGGTCTCATTATTTCCACATGCGCGTTATGGGTGAGTAGATTTGGTCATGTGTTTGATGCAGGTGTATCCACAAACCTTTCGATTCTAGCAGAATATACATGTATCCTATTAGAATGAGTTGCCCAATAATTCATATATGAATGGCATAAATTAAATTTTCTTCAACCATCCCATCATATTTCCAAAATGTACGCTTCCACATTTGTGTGTGGGCATCTTGTGTTGCCTTTTATGATGCATATGCATACATTACTTACTACATCACATGTTACTTACTCCTTCCTTTCACAAAGCATGAACCATTTCATTTTATTTTGAATTTCTATTATGCAAACCCCACTTCCTTATTAGTCCCTACCATTTGGCAATGGCCAGGGACTATAGTAGTCCATCTGCGATGCTATAGCATTAATTCAGGGTGAATTTAAGCTGATTATCGTAGGGTGACCAAAGTTTTCAAATGTCGCTTTGTTTACCATTGTCATGATAACCAAAGTTTTCGAAAGTGACTGGGTTTGCCTTCTTATTTGGCCTCTTCCCAAGGCGAAAGAGGCTGGACCATAGGTTCATTTACCTTTACCATGTTTATTATCTATGGCGGTCGACGTATTCATATTAATGTTACAGATATGTTAGCATTAGTTCGCTAACATTTGTTTGCAGGTTTGTTTGCAGGTTGGCAGCTTTTGTGCATGAGGTGGTGTACGTGTCGATGTAAGGTGGTGCAGGCACCACCTTACTATAACCAGGTAAGAAGATTGATTCTAACGTGGGGTTGCTATTTTACCTATGTTATTTCACGGCCGCATAGCCCTCATCGATTCCACCATAGGAGAAACCATCACCTTCTCCATATTTTTAATCATTAGCCATGGCTTATGCATAGATCTTCCTGTAAGCAAACCAAGTATTCATTCATCAACCAACAACAACAGCTAAGAACCATGGTAATCAGGTAAGAAGATTGATTCTTTTACTATATTTTTTCATATTGTATTCATGTTTCATGGATCAATACACGATATTCTGTTTTGCTTTCATATGTTCACCCATAAAAATCAATGCTTAACGCGGGGTTGTTATTTTACCTGTGTTATTTCTCGACAGCTTTCAAAAATGGCTACCGCATCTGCGCTTTGCTACGATTTGGTGCGGAACTGAAAGCATATATCCAGAATAGGAGTTAGCCGTGCCTATTTTGTCTCTTTCTGATTGAAGCCAGGAATTGAGATCTGTGCGTGATTGATTTGTTTTTTTGCAATGCAGCGTTTGTGCCAAAGATAAAACCAAGACGATCTTTTTCCTTTGAAGCACTGTGTAGCTTCCAAGAAGCTATGCAGGCAGAATAGGTATGATCTCTCTCATATTCTCCATCAGTTTCTATCAGCTAAGTAGTTTACTTTCAATATTTTGTACAGTTAGTTGCTGCTAGCTTACCACCTGAATATTCCAAGGAGAATGGATGCATAGTTCCCAGGTTTACAACTTTCAAAATAACTATTATTTATCATCACATATTTCTATACATTAATTTTTTTCTGGAGATAGAAGTTCTCCTCGCTTGCCTGCATATTACGCATCCAAGTGAGGAAGCTGGTATCTTGCGAGTGCCCTATGGATTCCCCCCCTCTTCTTGGTTTTCTTATAAATAAAATTTACTTTGGTATCTGATTGTTTATTTTTCTTAATACCTATGTTCAACTCCACTGCCAATTCTTATTCGACTAAAGCAAAGGATAATGTGAATCCTACTGAAGCTAAGGATAATGCAAATTCTACTGAATCTAAGTATAATGTTCAGCTAAAAAGCAGAGTCTGTTAATGTTTTCCTTTTTTATGATATTTATGATTTAGTTTCAGAAGAGATATTAGATTAGTTCAGAATAAATACTACATTAATTAAGGTATGCCTAGATCATGATTCTCTATAACGTTCAGCTAAAAAGAAGAGTCTCTTAATGTTTTCCTTTTTTATGATATTTATGACTGAGTTTCAGAAGAGATATTAGATTAGTTTAGAATAAATACCAGAGTCTATACTCTACAACACTGTATAAATAGGAAAATGTTTGTCTGCAATTAACCACAATAAATACTCTTATTTCTGATTGCATGTTTAGCACAACAAGATTTCCATTGGACATCCTATAAAGTACCACCAATCCATATCGAATTACATTCATTTATTAAAGATGCAAAGGCATCAACCCTAACCAACATCCATAACCCGAAATCATAGCTAGGAACAGAAAAATACGTAGTTGGAACCTGGATCTATGAAGGCTAGGAACTCCAGCTTGGTCAGTAAAAACATTATGGAGAAGTCGAGCAGCAATAGCGTGAAGTGAACAGCTATGTGGAACCTGCCTGTATCAAAGCCAAGAAAATCGATTACCATTGTTTTCAAATGTAAGGAATTTTAAAAACCCTAACGAATTAACTCAGATATGAGTTTCCTTTATGTGCTTGAGGATTACACCTGCAAGTGGTCACGAAAACCCTGAGTAAAAAGTAAGACTAGATTCTTATTATTTGTAGCACGGTTCTTGCAGTGTTTTGCAGGTCTGGAGAGCCATGTTTCTCGCACAAGTGTTGCATATTTGGAGAGCCATGGTGGTTCTGGCAGTGTGTTGCGGCTCTGGAGAGCCATGGTTGACCCTCCTTGATAGATCAATTTTCAAAATCGTTCATCCCTTACTTGGCCTTGTTTCCCACGTTCCGTACAAACAAGTTGCTGCGTACAAACACGTTGCTCCATGCATGTCGATCACATGTCTCCTGTGTAACGTGTCGCCTCATCGTGAAAGTTACACCTCACGCGAAGTATCGTTGAAATCTTCGGTTGCAATCTTAACCCCAAAAAAACGCTTAAATTATAGTTTATACACTATAAATTTTTATACAATACTATTAAATATTTTGCTAAAAGTATTACATAATTAGCATGAATATATCTTATGTCTTCTTGCTTTAATGTCAACAACAGAATGTAAATTATTGATGTAATTGTACATCTTCACTATAAAATTAGAACTGGGTGTCTTCTTAATGGTGGATATCTAGTAAAAACATAATGAGAGCTTTTTATTGTGAAATTGGATATCTATTTAGTCAATGATTTCTTTTCATGTTTTGTTTAATATCGTTCTAATGGAAATTTTGTAGTATTGTAAATAGTTTCATCTTCTTATTTCTAGAAAACTTTGGAGTGAGGAAGCTGGAAGCCTTGTTTGGATTACTTATTACGACAATGGCACTTTCATTTGCATGGATGTTTGGTGAAGCTAATCCCAATGGAGTGGAATTGCTACTAGGTACTTCTTTGATATTCTCAAGGACACATGTTCATCTAGTCATGTAGAATGGGGTTGTGATTACCTAATTCATATTCTCTGCACAAAAAAGGCCTGAACAAATTATTAGCTCGTTTCGATAGAAGATATAGTGCTTATTGATATTTTATTTTCTTGCTTGAGCAAGTGATTAATAACCATATGTTGCAGGGCTTTTGATTCCACGCATACATTCAAATGTTGTCAAGAAAGCTGTGAGTACTGTTGGCTGTAGTATTATGCCCCACAACGTTTACCTTCACTCAGCTCTGGTGTAGTCACGGATGGTTGATACAAATAAGAAAGGTCGAGTTCAGGAAGTTCTTAGTTACTTTTCCATTCAATCAAGTATCGCACTTTTTGTCTCTTTCATTATCAATATATTCGTCATGATAGCGTTTGCAAAGGGATTCTATGGTACAAAAGCATCTGCAGATATAGGCCTTGTAAATGTTGGGACTTACCTTCAATAGAAGTATGGAGGAGGATTATTTCCAGTTCCGTATATCTGGGGTATTAGGTTATTGGCGTCTGGGCATTTTAGTACTATAACAGGGACATATGCAGGGAAATTTATCATGGCTGGTTTTCTTAACCTTCGTATAAAGAAGTGGCTTAGGGCTGTAATCACTAGAAGTTTTGTAATTGTGCCAACTGTGATTGTCACTCTCATGTTTGATACTTCTGAAGATAAGCTCATCTTACTGTAACACATCACGTATTATTCAGGCTGAACTTAATGCAGGGACTTGCTTCCTTGCAGCCTCCCTTGTTTAATTCAAATCTCCATCATGTAATAAAGAGTGTGCCATTTCCCTTTGATATAACCCTTATTTTCTTTTATGCTCAAATAAAGTTTGTTCCCGACTAGTGTCTTAGCAACATATAGTTTATTTTCTTCCTTCATTGTTATTGAAGACCCTTTATTCTACACTCTTTAAAAGAGTACGAGAGATTCATATGAAAAATTAAATCTGCCAACTTTATATCACCTTAGTGATGTCAATTCAATGGATTATTTAATGCAATTGTAGCATTCTTTAATGTATATATGTGGCACCTTCAACTAATTCCCTAAAAAGAAGATGGAAGGAGAATAAGTTAGTTGGTAATATCGATATTTTCATGTGAGAGCATGAAAGAAAACAAATAATAATAAAAATAATTCATTCAAGGAGAATGAGCCATAAATAATCTAAGTTAAGATGTTATGGGTGGCATGGGTTGAGTGAGTCATGCTTCAAACTTTATTTGTTGAGACAAATTCTAAACTAGGCATTAATGGAACCACTAATCACAAGTGACTTTAATATTTTTGTTTCCCATGGGGATGATGTGCTTGTAGAGAAAGTTCCTTAAAGCACTAGCGAACATGCATTATGAGGGGTGAGAATATTTAGTCAAGTCAACCTAGGGTTTCAAGGGTGCAAGGGGAAGACAACATTATTATGATCCTAATGCACACTGAGATGGGGGGAAACAACCATGAACTTGGGGAAATATGATACATAATGATTCTTCTCATGATGCGAAACAGTGCCGATGAGAATGCACCTTCTCTTTTTGAATTTTAGGGTTTCTCCCAAACCCTAATATGGGCAACGTAATGAAAGCGAACTTTAAGACCTATATGTCTATGCATACTACCTTCACCAATCCATGATGTAAACTATATAAAGATGAGTTTTAGGGCCTTAGGGGGACTTTCAGTGCATCTTTGAAGCAACCAGCCTCAATACCCTAATGCAATCATGAGGTCACTATCTGAGACAACACATGATGTGGGAATTCAAGGTGTGAAGCATGAATGGGCACATGAATATGGATTGATAGGAAGGTTAGTTTGGAGAGTAACCAATTGAAGTCCTTATCAAAACCCTAATAGCCTAGGGCAAGCAGAGGGGGACCAAAAGTTTTGTATATGCCAAAATATTTCGGGGTGTTGTTCTAGTGGCTATAACATATACCAATAACATCATGATGACCTAATTGCATAGAATGACCTGACAATGCATGTATGACCTACCATACATGCATAACCATCACCATGAAATTTCATGCATAACATCATATAGACACTAACATGCATGTACAACCATACACTCATGACGACACATTCCATAGCGGCACCATCAACCTTCACATGGAGACATCACTACAACCATGATCAACACCATGCAAATGAAATAAGAACATGAAATACAAGCATAAGAAACGCATATGAAACTAACATGAATGCATGACCAACACCGCCCATTCAGTCCGAGTTGTGAACCATGCTCTGATACCACTCTTTAACACCCTCCTCTCACATCTACCCAAGTAACCGACCAATCGGGGTAAAAATGTGACGAGATGCTACTATGGTATGATACAACCTCCTATCTGATCTTAAGGAAGTGTAATCGATATAAACACATCAACCACACCTTCCACGGTAGCTACATGACTCTAAGGAACCATCCCAACCACTTAGGTAGCTAGCCCCTAGGTCACATTGAGGCTTTAGACCACTTGACCCCAGATGCTCCCATGATATGGACCTGACAACGTCCACAATTCTTTAGACACTCTCATGCCAAGACATGCTAGCATCCAGGGACTAATTTTTCCAATGTTGTGCCAACGTCATCGTGATTTGAGCTACTTTTTTAGGCCTGGAGCCCAGGTCACTTCCCAGAATTGAATGACACCTTCATAATAGAAATATAATATGGAAACAATGATGAAAATGTAAATACTTGAGAAAGACCTTAACCAGACGCCTACTAGCCATAACAAACATATCACAAATCTATAATCTACAGGTGTAAACAACAAATTTGAGCATAGGGTTCTCATACTTATCTGAGAATCACTATGAAGCATTACTCCCTTATCTCATTTGTTGCATTATAATCTATTAGTTTAGAGATACATTTTTCATTCATTTACAAGTAAAAACATGATGAGATCCATAAATAGCCCCTGTCGTAAAACATATATATAACCAACACAATAGTAACAAAAATACCAAGCAAATCATACCCATATGATCCAGATATAAACTAGTATAATAATCATAGGATTACAAGGAGAAATAACCTCATATTGATGATGTAAAATCCAAACCTGGGATGGGACTACCATGTTCCACCCGACCATAGAATGGATGATCCAAATATCTCTTCAACCGTTCACCCCCATGCCACATTCCAAGCATGAATATGGGACTTGAACGAAAAAGAACCAACCAGGGCATCCCGAGGCTAAACCACCTCAACCTTATCAATAGAAACTAGGGTTTACCGTAATCCATCCTAGATCACTAGGTCAATATAATGAACATGTAATAAGAGGCTTTAGCATGATCTCCACCAAATCACTAGGCCAGGAAAAGCATGGATGGCACTGGATTTCTCCACCTACGTCGTGAGGAATTTTCCTTTCTCCTAGTCTCTCAGGCTTTAAAGAAATCCACACTAGATCACTAGGCCCTAAACTAAGACCCACTTTCACATATCCCAAAGCAGGATTAATATGCTCAACTGAGATAAATCCATCTCTTAGCTTTATCATATATCCTGTCATTGATTAGAAAGGATTCCTAGGCCCACTGAGGCACACAATCCTAGCTTTACCGCAACCCATAGTCTAGCTTGGGGGTTAGCAGGCTAGTGGCTTTACCATGAACCATAGTCTGGTTCACGAACCACTAGGCCATGTGTTCTACCATTTAGAGATCCACCTCACTCAACTTTGAATCGATCTAGCAATCCAGCTCAACGAAAACATGAGAACCCCATTACATCGTGGCTATTTAGAAATGGGAAGACTATGATGAAAACATTGTCACACCTAGAAAAACCCATGCCATGATAGAAAATAACCACATGCAATACCATGCATGCAAAATCTTGCAAGGAAAATACACATGCAGATCAATACCTGTAAATAATACTGATGTCATTTCTTGATCCTTCTCCTCCTTGCTTGGTCCTTCCAAGTATGCCACACTCCACTAAGAGTGCTCTAAGAAAACTCTAAGTGTCCAAGAGTATGAGAGAGAGATAGAACAATGAGAGAGCACCAAAGTTGAGAAAAAGATCGCCAACTGACCTTCACAAGCCTTTTTATCAATGAGGTCTCTATTTTCTTCATTTTCCATAATTGTCCTTTAATTTCCTCCTCACATGCAACATGTGAGCTTTCACCACCATTTTCTCCTAATTTCCCTTATTTCCATAAATAAATGTTTGAAAATTTCCATTTTTCCTTTCAAAAACCTTAACCATTTCCTTTTCCAATTTCCTTCAGTCATAATAACCAAAATGAACACCCATTAGGATGTCTTTCCCACCATTTAGCTTGCAATATGTGTCCCAACAACCATGGTCTTATATATTTTCACATGAGTTTTTAACTAAGTTGGTTACACTGTGGGATTGATTCTTGGGGTGAAAGAAGATGATAGACAATGGAAAGATAGAGATCAAGAAATTAAATGGACAAATTTTTGAGTTGTGGAAGCTCAGGATGGAGGATTTTTTGGTGGATAGAGATTAGTGCATTGTTGTAGATCTAGGTATGACACCAAAATAATGTTGGCAGAAGACTGGGCAAATTTAGATCGGAAGGTGAAGAGAACAATACAATTGTGTCTCTTAGATTCAGTATTGTTGAATGTATTAAGGGAAGCTACGATGAAGGCTTTGTGGGGCAAGTTAGGGACTTTGTATCAATCTAAGTGTATGGTGAACAAATTATTCTTGCAGAAAAAATTGTATAACCTGAGGATGAAGAATGGAGACTCAGTGACAGAGCATATAATTGACTTTAATACTATAATAAGTCAGTTGTTATCTATTTATATTAAAATTTTAGATGAAGATAATTACATCAGTTTGTTTTGATCTCTACTAGACTCATGGGATAGTCTGGTTGTTGCAATAGGTTGCAATGCAACTACTTTAAAGTTTGATGAAATATTGACATCCTTGTTATCAAAGGAGATGTCAAGATGAAAAAATATGGAGAGATAGAATGGAGATACATTGTCTACAGGAGGACAGTCTCATAACATACACAAAAATAAGTCCTCAAGTGGGAGATATAAATCTAGAGGGAGATCTAAATATCTAGAAAAATATCTAAAGGTATGTTGGAAATGTGAAAAATAAGGGTGCTACAAAAATGATTGTAGATCTAAAAATCCATAGAAAGGAAAGGGATCTGATAACGCTGCATCTGTAGATGTGAAGAGCACCACAGATTAAGGTGGGGATGTGTACTTGGATTCTTCTTCAAGTACACACATAGATCATGAGGTATGGTTGATTGACTCAGATGCATCCTTTCACTTCACTCCCCATAGGGAGTGGTTCTACGAGTATGAGAAATATTATGGTGGTGATGTATTCCTAGGTGATGATAGGAAGGCCAAAATCAAGGGATGTTGGTAATTCAAGTTGAATTTGCAAGGTGGAAGGATTAGAGAAATTCTTAGTGTTCTACAAATTCCTCCATTAGCTAGAAATCTTATTTTTGTAATAAATTTGGATGATACAGATGTAAAAGTAGTCTTTGCAAAAAATATATGAAATATGGTTCAAGGAGGACTCATATTCATGAAGGGAGTTGAGATTGCAACTTTGTACAAGCTTATAGGTAGCACTGTTATTGATGGGTTCAATAGTTCTCTAGTTCTTGAAGGTGGAGTAGAAAATATAGTGGTATCTAGAGAAAATACTATTTTATGGCATGAAAGACTTGGACACATTGGAGAGAAGGGTCTTGAAATACTACATGGTAATGGTATGGTAGAAGGTATGTATAATTTCTCTCTGGATTTTAATTTCTATGAACATTTAGTTTATGGGAAGCAGAATCGGGTGAGCTTCCCCTCTATTTCTAATAAGGAGAAAGGTATAATAGAGACTGTGCATAGTGATGTGTTTGAACCTATGTCAGTTCCATGACTGGGTAATTATGTGTATTATGCCTCACTTATAGATTACTTGTCGAGGAATACATGGATATATTTCCTCAGGAAGAAATTTGAAGTCTTTGATAGGTTTAAAGAATTTAAGGCTCTAGTGGAAAATCAAATAGAGAACAAGATTAAGGTGTTGAGGACAACTGATGATGCAGATTTCTCCAAGAAGTAATTTAAAGAGTTTTGTAAGAAGTGGGTATAGCACGACAGAAGACTACTCCATACAGAACTCATAAAAATGGAGTTACAAAAATAATGAATAGGATGTTGATGAGAAGGCAATAAGAGTGCTCAACGACACTAGATTAGGGAAGGAGTTATGGGTAGAGGTAGTGTATATTGCATGTTACCTATTCAATAGGTCAACTTAATCAACATTGGAGGATAAGACTCCATATGAGGTATGGATTGGTAAGGAACCCTCTCTTTCACATCTCAGGGTATTTGGTTATGATGCATATGTACATGTTCCAAAGGATAAAAAAACCAAGTTAGATAGTAAATATGAAAGGTGAATCTTTATAGGGTATAAGGATGGTTTAAAAGGTTATAAGCTTTGGAACCCAGAAACAAGAAAGTTTGTGTACAACCGAGATTGGTGTTTAGAGAGGTGAAAGATTTTATTAAACATGAAGTCTTACCAAAGAAACCTAAGAAGATAGACTTTTAATTGAATGAGGAAGAATCAAACTCTACAACAAAACATTAATAAAAATAACAAGAGACACACAGTCAATTTTTGAGAATATCAATTCAAGAGAGAAGGAAATCATAAAGGTATAGTCCATATACCCTCTCTTCAAATTTTTCTTTATCTATTACTGATGCTGATCCAAAAAATTTCAGGGAGGTAGTGGATTCACAAGATGGAAAACTATGAAAGGAGGCCATGGTTGATGAAATGACATCTTTGGACAAAAAAGAGGCTTGGGATCTGATGAAGTTGCGAGATGTAAGGAAACTCCTCAAAAACAAATGGGTGTTTAAGAAAAGGATGAATGCAGAAGGAAAGTTGGAGAAATAAATAGGTCAATTGGTAGAAAAAGGTTATTTTGAATTGCCACGAATTGATTTTGGCGATATTATTTCTCCTACTTCCAAGTTAAGTTTTATTAGATTACTTTTATTGTTCCTTTTTATTTTGAAGTGGAACAAATGGATGTGAAGGAAACATTGGCTCATGGGGATTTGGAAGAAGAAACCTACATGAAAAAACCATAAGGCTTTCTAGTAAAGCATAAGAAGGAACTAGTATGCAAGTTAAAAAAGTTTCTATATGGGTTAGAGAAGTCACCAAATATGTGGTATCAAAAATTTGATACATATAGATAAGGACTTTGCTTCACAAGGAGCAAAGAATATCCTTATGTTTATTTTAAATGAGTTGGTTGATGTGATATTTATTTAGTCTTGTATGTGGATGATATGTTTCTAATTGGAAATGAAAAAGAAATTATCTAGGATTTGAAGACTTTGTTTTTCTCTAAATTCAACATGAAGGAACTTCCTGCTGAAAATTGTATTTTGTGCATGGAAACTAAACAAGATTAGGCAAAGAGGAAGCTTTGGTTAAACCATAGGAAGTATGATGACCGTATTATAGAGATTTAATATGCAGGTGTTGTAGCAGCTACAACCACCCTCCAAAATTTTGCTATCATTTCATTTTCCCTTCCATGTGTTAGAACCCCCATGCATCTCACTTGAATTGTTGCAAGGTCACACACTTGCTCCTGACAAAGTTATCATACTTAACTATGTGCACTACCATAGTCAAGGCACTACTTTACCACCCATTTTGGGGACTCCTACTCCAAACACTCTAAGGTCTAGTTGGGACTTCTTATTGGGAGATCCCTTGAAATGTTTGCGGGTCCAGGATCATCAACATTTCTAGAACTAGAAGGAGGGCTAGATGACAAGATGAGCCCTCAAAGTATATTTTGAATCTCTGCACATCATTCATGACTTACATTACAATCTCAACTCCATCATGTTTTTCTCATGCACATGATTTCAAAGTGTCGAAGGATGTCATTGATGACTTTTCATTACTCAAATACAACAATGAAGGTGGAATGGCCTTGTTAATACATAAAGTTTCCTTATTAGGTTTATGTGAAAGGAATGAAGTCCCTACCCCAACATATCCTGAGGGCTATTCACTCACACGTTTAGATGTCGCACTTAGAAATGGTGTTTCACATTGCCCGCAACCTCTATTCACTCCTTTAATCACATGATCAGAGAGTTAAGTAATGTTTTCTTTTGTTATGACCATTAATCACTTAATAAAAAATTTCTAGAATTACAGAAATCACCTAATGAATCTATTGTGAAATTTTAGTTTCACTTCTATAATCTTTTTTTTCAAATCCCTCAAGATCGAATTAATTGGAAATTTCTCAAAGAAAGGTTTCACTATCTTCTTCACGTATCTGAAGATCCACATGAGTTGGAAACATTTGAAACCCTCCCAGCATACCTTGGTGTTAGAGCTTCCAAATCTAAGAAAGACAAGTTTTTTGTCACAATTCACCCTATGTCTTCTTGTTATCAAACATATATATCTTTGCAGGAAGAGGTGGGAGAAGTTGTGAACCCATTAGTTGAAATTTCACCTCCTCCCAACCCACCTTCTCTAGATATCTGATTAGATGTGCACTTCAACCCTGATGGTTGTCATGTGGTCTCGTCTTCTCAACCTCCATCTTGTGATTCCTTTGATCCTCTAGATTGTATTGTGTTGTGTTCACCTAATCCAGACTCCACCTCTTTTGTTTATGAGGATCAATTTGTCGACGAAATTAGTGTTGAGAAGCCAACCTTCACTGTCATTTTTTATGAGTATGTGTGAGAATATAAAGAATAACCTATAGTGAAGGATGACCCCCTTCTATCCATACCTCATCTGCTTTATCCTGAGATCTTCTTTGATCCTGCCATTTTTTATTTTTCTTGTGAAAATTCATGCTTGGATGCTTCTAGTTTCGACCATTCATAGGACATAGAGGATGCCAGTTCATCATTTAATCTCGATGAGAAAAAATATTTATTTTCGAATCAACCCAATCTATTATCTTTTCTTTTTGGAAGTTTAGAGGGTCAAAATTTCTATTTCTCATTAACCCCTCTGTATGATTCGTCAGATCATGAGGATGCCAATGTACATCTTGAATTTTTTTATCATGGTTGTCATGATCTCTTTAATCACTAATTCAATCAAGATGTTGATTCACTTGTTTTTTATATTTCTAAGCCACCACTGTTTTCTGAAACGATTGCTAACAAAGTGGAAACCCCTCAAGCTGTCAAGGCATTTCATCCCAAGATGATGGTTATGTCAGTTTCTCACAACCCTAAGGATAGTTCTGGTTCTTATCAGAAATCTATTGAAACACCCCGGGCTCCTCATCACTCTCTTGTTGTCATTGAAAATAAATATTATCTACATATTTCACATCATCCTCCAAAAACTCACGATCCTATAGCTCATGCATTGGAGGAGTCATACGCAGAGAGTCATGTTGTGAAATGAAAGTTTTCTTCTTTCTGCATGTTTGCCCATTTGTCAAGAACAAAAGAGTGTACATGCTTGTTGTCTTTGCACAATGTATTTCCTCACAATGGTACATAAATAGAGTGTATGTCTGTGATTTTACTCTTTCATTTTCAGTGGACGCATTTAAATTTGAGCATGTTGGTTTTCATTGTTTTATCTTTCTTACTTGCTGGTTTTCCTAAATATCTTTCTTGTCAACCATGTCTTCACCTGCATGGGCCAACCAATGCATTGGTGGCTGCATTGGAAATATCTCTTCACACGAGTGGGCCAGTGCACTATTTAGCTTAGGAATAGGAGTGGTGTTTTCTTTCTTTTTTTTCTTTCGATTACTTGGTTTTCTTTCATTTTACTTCTATCCTTTGCTTGTCTTTTGTTCATGCACCCATAGGATTATCTTTCACAACAAACCATGTTTAGATTCTTGAGACAAGAAGGGTGAAATAAAAGAGTACTTGTACAACTATCAAAATTTTGTTATCTGTCTATTCCCTCTGTTTGTGAATATCTTACATTCTTTCAGTTGATGATACTCGAATGGAAAATATGTTCCTTTCAGAGTGAGTCTTGGTGAAGTCAAAATTATTTCACTTTTAACTAGTACCACCTAGTTTAATCAGTTTTTTATTTTTGGTTAATCCTTGTCAACTCAATCAAGTAGCGTAAAATGAGGGGATAAACCTTAAAAAGTATGTTATAGGTATATATAACTTCCTTCTCTGAAGGGGTAACCTCTTCTACTCTCAATAATTCAGGAACTCTCTTCCACCTCATGAAAATAAATAAATTTTTATGCCTGGTTCTTTGAAAATAAAAAATAAAAAATGAAAAAAATAAAATAAAGGCAAAAGAAGAGAAAGCCTTCTTGCATAGAGAGGTGAAGCAAGTAACTCCATCAGGGTACTATCCAGGTGTTGGAAATAATACTGAGAGGAGGGGGGTTGAATCAGTATTAGCAAGTCAATAATATTTCATTTCCATATTCTGATTCATATACGCTAGTTCAGTTAATGAAACTTGTTTGTATACGCAACTGTATATAAGGCAACTAGCGCATACCCTGTAATATTATAATTTAGTTAATTCTTCATATGTTTATCTTTAATCTATGGATCAGAGCCATATAAATAGTAACAAGGAGCACTAAAAATAAAATAGACAGTCACACACATGAACACAAGATATAAGGTGGAAACCTAATGTGGGTGAAAACCACCTGCTGCAATCGTCTCTATCTTTCTCTGAATAAGAAACTTCTTTTTACAATATTTTGTACTAATGCAATCTTATACTAGTACGTAGACTTCTACTTGCAGAAGGCTACAACCTTCTCTCGTTCTCCAGTTTCTCCTGGAAGGGAGCTACAACCCCCTAGCTCTTGTACTAGCTGATGTACTAGTACGTAGGTTCTAACCTACAGAAGGTTACAACCTTCTCTTTTCTTCCAGGGACCACGTTTCATAAATTTTCGGACTGGATCCATCAATAACGTCAATCAAATGTCAAATATATTTGCGCCATATAATCTCCTTTGCACCAACCAAAACAGAATCAAACAATAAATTCTCTAAATGTTGTATCCAGAATACAGTAATAGTAACCAGAAACCAAGCTAGAACCCAGAACACTGCAACAAAAATCAGAAGTAGCTAAAGCATATTTTATGAGGTGTATGTTACTTCAATGTGACGAACCTATGTGAATACGCAATTGTATCAAGGCAAACCTGCGTATACGCACTTTTGAATCACCAAAACGGCGTTTATGCGGGCCTTTGCTATAATGAACATGCGTATCGATCTGTAAATGTTGATTTAACCTTTACAATTATTCAGACATTAGTTATACCCAGATCATCATATTTACAGATTACGACATGCACCAATTATTAATATAAAAGATCAAAAACCACACAAAGATACTTATCTTCAAGCCTTAAGATCTTGACCCATAAATAGAAATTATCCTTCATCAAGCATTCAGGTTCATCCTTGATTCAGATCCAGCTGTGCACCATAACCTAATAACATGTAATCTAGATCTTGCCCTTCATTAGATATTCAATTCATGAGTGACTTTGCCTAATGATCTTCTCCTCCTTTTATAGTCTTAGGCCTTACTCAATACCATGGTCCAAAACCACTTAGAAGCAATACCTTGGACCAAATACCTAGAGTCAACACTTCGAACAGGATACCTTGGACCAATACCATGGATCAAAATACCATGGACCAAATACCACAGACCAAAACTAGTTTTCCAACATGTACGTGCCCTTTCTTGCATTGAAGTTCATGTGTATTTCATACGCACCTTTCGTTATTCTAACCCCTATGTACACGTGACTTGGACAATAAGGAACCTCCGTATACCTCCCTTTCTTCATTCTATGATCCTGATCTATAATCCATCATCTACGTGAGTTGCCGTGAACGACAACACCTGTGCCATAGTGCCAAATCTGTATCATAATGCCAACAATCTCCCCCTTTGGACTTGATGGCAACCCCAAGTCACTCTCCCCCTTTGTCATCAAGGGCAAAAGGTTATGCCCCCCCTGAGTACATGTTGAATTCTCTGATATACTGAAGTGTGTTGTCCATTCTCCCCTTGAATATAAGAAAGGTCTACAAAAGATGATTTTATACATACATCATGAATGACCTTTCTATCACCAATGACTCATACATACATCCATCTCCCAACCAAGTGGGGATATATCAATTTTGACTCATCCACCCAACCAAGTGGGTTCATACCAAATGTTTATACATGTCAAAACAAGAACATTACATCATTCATCCCATGCACAGTGGAGAACCAAGATAGGTCATTTCATGACCTTGTCAATAAAAGGTATACATGACATAAAGACAAAATATCAAGATAGTTATCACCAACTACCATCAGCAACATCTGTCAATCATAATCTAGACCAGCAATCATGATCTCCCCCTGAACCTATTCCACTAGAAAAAAAATTGTGAATTTGTACCAAGATTTTCTAGATAATGCCAACAATAAGTATATGCTCCCCCTAAACCTGTGGCAGATGATCTTTGTCAGAACCATATCAGACTCCTTCCATAGAATGTTTTTCTTCAAACCAACATATATGTGACTGTATCCAAAATAACCTGCATATGTACATGGATATTCTTTATGAAACTCGCGTACAACCACTTTTCCCTGAAATAGATAAATTTTAATAGCAAGATGATGCATCAACTACTCCCAGCCTCTGTTTGAGATATTCAAATGTCTCTCTGGGCAATGGTTTGGTGAAGATATTAACAACCTGTTCTTTGGAGGGAACATACTCCAGTTTGACCTTTTGTTCAAGAACTTGTTCACGTAAAAAGTGATATTTGATGGGTATGTGCTTGGTATTGGAATGCATGACTGGATTCTTTGAAATAATGATTGCACTTGTATTATCACATAGAATGGAGGTGGGTGGAGTACATGTGATCTGAATGTCTTGCAATGTTTGCATCATCCAAAGGAGTTGTGTGCAACAAGATGCAGCAGCCACATATTCTACTTCAGTTGTAGATAATGCACTTGAACTTTGTTTCTTGCTAAACCAAGACACTAATATCGAACCCATATAGAATGCACCACCACTAGTGCTTTTTCTGTCATCCATGCTACCTACCCAATCTGCATCTATATATGCATGAAGTGTAAGATATGTATCCCTAGGATACCATAAACCAAAATTCTGAGTTCCTTGAAGATATTTGAAGATACTTTTGATTGCCTGAAGGTGTGATTCCTTTGGATTTACTTGGAATCTTCCAATTATTCCGACTGCATGCATGATGTTTGGTCGGGTACCTGTTAGATAAAGCAAACTGCCAATCATGGATTTGTAGGTTGGTTGATGTAATGCTGTTGATTCATCATTTGAGCTGAGATTGCATCCTATTACCATGGGCGTACATACTGGTTTGGATTCTTCCATGCTATATTTTTTCAAGATCTGCTTGAGATACTTGGTTTGTGATAGAAAAAACCATCTTTATTTTGTTGAACTTTTAGGTCAAGAAAATATGTGAGCTCACCAAGCAGGGACATTCCAAATTCTTGCCGCATCACCAAAGCGAAGTTTTGACTCACGGCTTCTTCATTGCTACCAAAAATGATATCATCAACATATACTACAAGTATTAGAAATTTATCATTATCAATCTTTGTATATAGATTGCTATCTACTGATCCTTTTGGCAACCCTTGTTGATAGAGGTATTTGTCAAGACGGTAATACCAAGCTCTTGGAGCTTGTCTTAGACCATAGAGAGCTTTTTTGAGTCTGCATGCAAGATTTGGATTATTTCCAAGGATGAATCTGTCTGGTTGCTCAATATATACTTCTTCTTCTAAGTCTCCATTTAGAAAGGCAGATTTTACATTCATTTGGTATACGTTGAATTTCTGAAAGCTAGAAAGAGCAAGGAACATTCTTATGGCTTCAAGTCTAGAAACAGGTGCAAAAGTTTCTTCAAAGTCTATACCTTCTTATTGAGCATATCCTTTACAAACAAGTCTGGCCTTGTTTATGATAACTTCACCATTTTCATTCAGCTTGTTTTTGAATATCCATTTGGTTCAAATGATATTCTTATCATGAGGTCTAGGAACTAATTCCCAAGTATTATTCTTTTCAATTTTCTCAAGTTCTTCATTCATGGCCTTGACCCAACATTCATCTTTGTGTGCTTCATTTACATTTTGAGGTTTAATGGATGAAAGAAATGCTAGATAGCTTGAAGCTTCTGTAATAGTTCTTCTTGTCTACACACCTGCCTCTTTTTGTCCCAAAATTTGAGTCTTTGGATGATTTTTCTAAACATATATGGATGAATTATTTTCTTCTACCATTATCTGCTCTTCTAGTGCTTCATTGGTTTCTTCTTCTTTAGAATTAGTCTGATTTGATGTGGAAGGATAATCCTCATCTTATTCCAACTCTTCAATTTTTACCTGCTTTGGACTTGTGCCTTCTTCATCAACCACAACATCAATACTTTCAATAATTTTCCCAAGTCCTTTATTATAACACTTATATCCTTTACTTCAGGAAGAGTAACCAAGGAGAATGCCTTCATCCGCTCTAGGCTCAAACTTGCCAAGTTTTTCATCAGTCCTTTTGACGTAACATTTGCTTCCAAAAACTTTGAAGTATCTTATAGTAGGAGTCTTACCATACCAAAGTTCATGTGGAGTTTGAGTGTTGTTTACCCGAACGTTTTCTTTGTTGAGAATAGTGATGGCAGCAAATGCAGCTTCACCCCAGAAGGTTGCAGGAGTTTGAGACTCATCTAGCATGGCACGAGCCATTTGTTGAATAGCTTTTTTGATTCCTTCTACCACTTCATTTCACTGAGGAGTCCTTACGGTGGAGAATTCTCTTTTTATTCCATGTTCTTCACAAAAATAGAAGAATTCATCCGAGGTAAATTCCCCTCCTCGATCAAATCTAAGGCATTTGATTTTCCAATATGATTCATTTTCAACCAAGGCTTTAAAGGCTTTGAACATTTCAAATGCTTCATCTTTTATGCTTTAGAAGTCCTATCCAACACATTCTTTAAAAATCATCAATGAATAATATAAAATATTCCTCTCCACGAGGTGAATTTTATCTTGATGGACCACATAAATCAGTATGAACAAGTTCAAGAGGCTTACTAGCTGATCCTTCCATCTCAGGGAAATGTTCTCTAGTTTGCTTACAAATTGACATGATTTGCATAGTGTATTTTCTGGAATGCTAATATCAGGAAGATCACGAGCAACCTGGAATTTGCATGCTTTCCTTATTTGAGGGAAGCTTAGATGCCCCAATCTTCTGTGCCATAGCCAGTGTTCATAATTTTTGCTTAGATAGCACTGTTGTTGTCCTCCCTTGAATATGTGTAAATTATTTGGAGTTCTTATGCCTTTGATCACAGTTTCCCCTGTATCAAGCTCACGAACAACACATCCATTTGATCGAAATACTACTTCATTTCCTTGATCACACATTTGACTAACACTCAATAGGTTATGCTTTAGACCATCAACATACATAACATTCCCAGCTTTAACCTTTTGTTTTAAGAGAACAGACCCTTTACCTTTTATGACAGCAGGAGTGTCATTTCCAAATTATACCTTCTTTTCCTTTTCTAAGGCATTGTATGACTGAGTCTTTCTTTAACACCTGTCATGTGTTTCAAGCATCCACTATCGATGTACCACTAATTCTCTTATCCTTCTGCATACAAAGCTATACCACATATTTTTGTTTGTGATTCTTTCTTTCTCCATATTTTTGGATTTAATGAAGTTTTCTCCTTCTGAGATGCTTGTTGAAATTTACTTCTGCATTCAGAATCTTCATGACCGAAGTTGTTGTAGATAGAGAATTCTATTTCATTTTCAAGAAGTGAAAAGTTGTTGTAGGTCCTTTTCATGATCCCTATCACATTCCTTTGATTTCGTGCTTCTCTAGTCATGATGGTCTTGTAAGCAACACATTGGGTAGCTTTGTGTCCAAAGTTATGACATGAAAAACATTGGCCATTAAAGAAGTTCATGTGATTATCAAATCTACTACCCTGGTGATTATAGTTTGCATTGATATTCATTCTTGAAGTAGATTAAGTATGATTTATCTGAGGTTGGTTGTAGCTTCTGTTCATCCTTGAAGTAGATTGAACCTGATTTTCTTGGTGATCTGCTTGATGCCTTTGTTGATGATTTCCAAACTGTTCACTGACTTTTGCTACATCAAGATAGCTTTTGGTGGAGGTTGATGGCTTTTGTGCTTCAGCATATCCAAGATCTATCTTTATTAGGGGAGAACGCTACACTTTGATAATTTCATCTAATGTTTCTAATCCTTTAGTGAATCTAAGACTAAGAGATTTTGTTTTCTCAATATCTTTCCTTAGACCCACATTTTCACATTCTAGTTTTTCATTGTGTTTTTCTCTTTCAACAAGTTGGAATGTCAGAGTATCTATAATCATATTCTTTTCTTCTAAATAGATTTTTGAGTTTAGAGATTTCTTCATAAAGATCATCTTCATCTAAAGCATCTAAGAAATTATCATCTTCAAATGCCATCAGAAGTCGATAGTCATTATTATCTTCATCACTATTTGATAAACCATCGCTATCTTCATGGCTATAGTAGCTCTTCTTACATACACTTGGTTTCCTATTCCATTTTGCAGATTCCTTACCTTTATCAAGCTTATCTTTATGAGGACATTTGGCAGCATAGTGACCGGCTCTTCCACAAGAAAAACATTTGAAAGGTAGTTTACCTCTGAATCTTCCTGAACCCCATTGAAGATTTTTGAAAACGTTTGCTTCTTCCTCTTCTTCTGAAACATGTCCTGATTCATTGAGTTCTTCTCTTCCTGAAGCTTTGAATGCATCTTCTCTCATGTCTAATGGGCCTCCTTTTCTCATTTCGAAAGCAGTTAAGATTCCATGCAACTGTGTCATAGTGATACTCTGAAGACCCAACTTTTCTTCTATGGTAGAAACTTTTGATTCAAACATAGTAGACAAAGATCTTAAAACTTTTTCAGCTAAAGTGTTTTCTTTTATCTCTTCACCCAAGTTCTTCATGCGATTAACAATCTCATCTATATGTAAGAATTAATTAGCTATACTTTCATAATTATGCATTTTCAGAGTTTCATATTGAATTCTGAGAGATTGCAGTTTTACACATTTTACCTGATCGTCTCCTTCATAGCTTAGAATGATCTTGTCCCATATTTATTTGGTAGTATTGAGCTACATAAATTTGACAAATTTTGATTGTGACAAACTCCCCAATAATGTATTGACAGCCTTGGAATTGGTTTCATATTGCTTTTTACCTACTGTATCTGTAGGAATTGTTGATGGAAATGTATATCCTCCTTCTACAATTTCCCAGACATCTGTTCCAAGAGATTGAATATATGTTGTGGTTCTTACCTTCCAATATACAAAGTTGCTCCCATCAAATATTGGTGGTCTAATGGATCCCTCTCTTTCGTAGTTACTCATGATGATAGATCTTCCTTCAAGTGATCAAGCTTCCTCCGAAGGACCTGCTCTGATACCAATTATTAGAAGTAATACTAGGGGGGTGAATCAGTATTAGCAAGTCAATAATATTTCATTTACATATTCTGATTCATATACACTACTTCAGTTAATGAAACTTGCGTGTATACGCAACTCTATATAAGGCAACTAGCGTACACCCTGTAAAATTATAATTTAGTTAATTCTTCATATGTTGATCTTGAATTTGTGCATCAGAACCATATAAAAAGTAACATGGAGCAGCAAAAAAAAAACAGACAGTCACACACATGAACATAAGATATAAGGTGGAAACCCAATGTGGGTGAAAACCACCTGCTGCAATCATCTCTACCTTTGTTTTAATAAGAACTTCCTTTCTACAATATTTTGTATTGGTATTGTCTTATACCAGTATGCAGGCTTCTACCTGCAGAATGCTACAACCTTCTCTCATTCTCTAGCTTCTTTTGGAATGGAGCTACAACCCTCTAGCTCTTGTGCTAGCTGATGTACTAGTACGTAGGTGCTGACCTATAGAAGGTTACAACCTTCTCTTTTCTTCCAGGGACCACGTTTCATAAATTTTTAGATTGGATCCATCAATAACATCAATCAAACATCAAATATATCTACATAAACCACTCTCCTTTGCACCAACCAAAAATGAATCAAACAATCACTTCTCTTAATGTTGTAACTAGAATACAGTAACAGTAACCAAAACCCAAGCCAGATCCCAAAACACTGCAACAGTATTCGGAAGTAGCTAAAGCATATTTTATGAGCTCTACGCTACTTCAATGTGATGAACCTGCATTCATATGAACTTTTATCAAGGAAAACCTACATATATGCACTTTTGAATTGTCCAACTGGCGTGTATATGCACCTTTGCTATAATGAACTTGCGTATGAATATGTAAATGATGATTTAACCTTTACAATTATTCAGACATCAATTATACCTAGATCGTCGTATTTATACATTATGACATGCACCAATTATTAATATAAAAGATCAAAAACCACACAAAGATACTTCTCTTCAAGCCTTAAGATCTTGACCCATAAATAGAACTTATCCTTTAGCAAGCGCTCAGGTTCATCCTTGATTCAGATCCAGCTGTGCACCATAACCCAATAACCTGTAATCTAGATCTTGCTCTTCATTAGATATTCAATTCATGAGTGAATTTGCCTAATGATCTTCTCATCCTTTTATAGTCTTAGGCCTTACTCAATATCATGGTCCAAAATTGCTTAGAAGCAATACCTTGGACCAAATACCTCGGGTCAACACTTCGAATAGGATACCGTAGACTAATACTATGGACCAAAACTAGTTTTCCAACACGTACGCTCCTTTCTTTGTATGGAAGTGTGTGTTTACACCATACGCACCTTTTGTTCTTCTAACCCATGTGTACACACGACTTGGACAATAGAGAACCTATGTATACCTCTCTTTCTTCATTCTATGATCTTGATCTGTAATCTGTCATCTGTGTGCATTGCCATCAAGGATAACACCTATGTCATAGTGCCAAATCTTTATCATAATGCCAACACTAGGCTCGTTGGTAGTTAAGTGATGCTTGTGTTCCTTAAATGACACCACTGATGTACTATCCAAGCCTGCTGGCAGCGGAGCAACACTAGAGATGAAACGTAAACTTTGACAGTCTATATTACTTATGGATCAATATACCCCTCATCCCCAATTGAAACAACTCAGTTGACTTGGCTTGGTATATGTGCTAGACGATCAAGAGAATGACAAGAACTATATCTTTAACTCAAGCTAGAAAAGGAACCATGACAATCAAACAATTGAACAATACTTTCGGAAGATTTCGACTCGCTTTACATGAGACAAGGTCCATATGGAGAGATAGAGCTCTAGCAATATGTCATCAATGTTGTAGCGGCTATAAACACCCTCCAAAAGTTTTTATTCACTTCGTTTTGGAGCCTCCCTTCTAAAATCTGTGAAACTTGTCTTATACTACCCAAGTACTTTTGCTTTAATTTGAGTTTTATGTTTCACTTTACAACTGGTGGTTGCATACTTTCTTTTCTATCTAAACACAAGATGAACTCCTTGACTTGGTTTCATCTAGTTCTAGAACTACCTTGTTGATCTTTGCAATCTTAGAGGGAAACCAATCTTTATCTCAGAAAATGTGAAGTTCAAGTCACCAGTGAGCTTCAACTCCTGAATTTGGGAGACATAGCTGTCAGCTTGTCTTCAGCTCAGAAATTGTGCAAAGAATGATAGGTAGCCAAAGAAACTTAGCCTAGGAATTACGAAGAAGCATTGCCTCAGCAGTTACCCTATACATATGTCAGAGAGTTTCCTAGTCCTTCCCAAAACTAGACAATATTTCCAGGAAGTGAATGGAGGTTTTCCCAAAAGCAAGAAGCTAAGAGGAAAATCATCCCTAGGAAGTAGGGATCTGTTATTAGTTTCCCAAAGGTGACACATTACCATCTTTAAAGACTTCTACCAAGGGTTGTTGTTGTCCTTAATCTCAGACATATGCATCATGAACTCTATTTTGGTCAAATATATGTAATGGATGCCTCTAGAGCTCATTTATAGATTCGATCATCAAGTTATAGATTTTGTAGGAGATCCAGTAGCCTTTAGTGCATCGTCATCACTTTTCGAGGTGATTTTTGATTTTATCACCTTTTGCTTTCTTTTTTGTCGGTTTTTATTGTTTAGCTTGTGAGAGTGTTGTTTCATTCATTTTTTTCAACGATTGTTGGCATTTTAAGTTTTTTAGCTTGTATAAGTGTTGCTTCAAGTTATAGGTTTCTTTTCTCAAGAGTCGCATGAGTTTTCCTATTTTTGCACCAAACATGAACGTTGTGGTGACTCCCTTCACATGTTGAATGTTTCTATAGTTTGATCCATTGATGTACTTATTTTACATGCATACATCTATACTTAGTGAGATCTACCACATCCTTACCTCATCATTTAGATCTTCTTGTTTCCACACTCCCCATGGATAGATCTAGGCTCCCCTTCGTAGATCTCACACTTCACTACATGCGTTGTGGAATATGGGCACTCAAGGCCTCTACCTTAGCTTTTGGAATTTCACAAATACTGTCCTGGGCTAGCTCCAGCTACGCACTACATAGTTCCAATAGCCAGTCTCCTAGATTGGTTACTGACATTGTGCAATGTGCATTCTCTCGCAAGCCCTAGCTCACACTAAACTATACATTATGTAGTTCCATTCATCAAGCTTCCTCACTTACTACTGGCACTACATAGTGCATATTTCCCACAGTTAGTTTGTCACCCCTAGTAGAAAAATTGCAAAATTCCTCTCATCAGATGCCCTGGTTGTTGCTTGATCATATTGTGAAGTTACATTTGTAAGAGCTAATGTTTGATTTCCATGAGTGTCCATTCTACTACATAGGTACCACCCTCGTGAAATACTTCCCTCCAACAGTCATTGTACCATGGTCCCAAAGAGAGTTGTTTCGAGAGAAACCATTAAAAGTAGTATTGGGGAAGTAGTTGAGAAAGAATTAGTTTCCTTGCCAATATATACAGATTCCCAACTATGTACAAAAGAGGAATCAACACTAACATGGAAGCCAGACTAGCAATAGTGGTAGAAGGTATCAATCCACTACAAGATCAAGGAAAGAGGAAATTGCTGACATAATAAAGGGAGCACAAAGCTGCAGAGTGAAAGTGAATTCAATAGTCATGCAAGCACCTTTGATAGCATAAGCAAAAGGAAGCAAAGGACATAGATAACAGAGAAGAGGAAGAGAGAAGAGTAGATATTGGAAGTAGCAGAACTGATATTGCAGCAAGAAAAACACGAATCGAAGGAAGAATGGAAACTGAGAAGGAACGAATAGGAAAAGAAGTATAAATAGGAAGAAGAACAAAGGCAAGGTGCAATGACATAGCAAACAATGCAAGTATAGCTCGATGAGACAAAAAAGCTAGAAGCTAAGGAAGAGAGTGAATAGATGCATGTTTCCTCAATTAATAATATAAATGATCCAACACGTTTTCATGCATATGTTTTTATTCTAGTTCGACTATTTTGGTTACTTTAGAAATTCATGTTATTAACTTACGCATCTGTGTATGAACTATTTTGTATGAAATTGTATGAGCCTTGTTGAATATGTGTTGTTATATTAACCCGTAACTTTGGATTATGGACTATTCTGCTTCCATCTTGTGATGTCATTCCGCTCGCGTCTTCCTTTCAGGCTGTGTACTATTATAGGATTGTAAGGGACACAATTCCTTTTCCCCTCCATGTGCTAGAACCCCCATGCATCTCACTTGGCATGCTACAAGGTCACACACTTCCTGCCGAAAAAGTTATCATACTTACCTTTGTGCACTACCGTGGTCAAGGCTAGCGGTGATTTTAGGGGCGAATGTTCGCCCTTTGGCGAAATTAAGGGGTTTTAAATTTTTTGTGGGCGAATATTTTGTATCATAGTACATATTTACAAATCACCTCAAATAGCCCACCTTATTTTAAGGGAGAGGGTGAAAAAGGTAATTTTAGCCCTTGAAATTAGGAGTTACAACCTTCCATTCGCCCATTTTCAAGAATAGGTTTTATTTAAGTGAATCCTATGGGC
>APFE031492523.1:21937-53478 GCA_000404065.3 Pinus taeda | reverse complement strand
GAAGAAAGGAACAAGTTGTGATAAAACCCAAAATGGAAGTGCCTAAGAGATACCTAATCAATGCAGAGAACTCCAAGGCCATTAGGCAATCATCTAGGCCATAAAAGAAAAGGAGGCAGCAAAAGGAAATAAGGCATTCACCATCAGTACATATCTCAAATTGCAGTGATGAAACGAGGTTTTCCAAGAGGTATCTAATCTATTTCTAACATTTTTCCAAGGCCTAAAAGATGTTATAGAAATGGGAGAAATGCGTGAGAGTCAAGTTGAGGGCTTGGGCTAGGCTCAAACTATCATTTATGCTCAAAACGGGTTTCCTATAGTTTTAACAGGGTTTCCTATAGTTTTGACAAGGATTACTACAAGATGTCCTAGTTCTTATCTAAAGGCATTTTGAAGGTATCAGAGGTGTCCAAATGGTGGAATAATGTAGCAGAAGGTTGATAAGGATGTGGAATACCTTGCCAAAATGAAAAATATTCAAGAACCCATCTTGAGTAAGGGGAAGAAGGCAAGTTAATGGTGTCAATAAATAATGTTCTTTCTATGCACAAATAGATTTTTGGGCTTCTCCTTGCAGAACTTACAACCAAGATTCTTAAGAGAAATGACTGAGGAATGCATAAGGGAGAGTCGAGGTCACCAGGGCCATGAATGAGGCATAATGAGGTCACTAATTTTCTCAGAGGAAGAGCAGCACTTTCAATAGGGGGTATGATGGGCCTCTAAATTAAACATAAAATAAGGCCTATGCCTCTAAATTAAACATAAATTAAGGTCCATATAACCATCCTTAAGCACGTTAAACCTATATTTTTTAATTAGATAATGTATTTTTAACTTTAATATGTTCATTAGGAAGGTTTCTGAATAATTTCATATTTTTGTGGAATATTATAAGAATATTTGGCAGATTATGAAAATTTGGAGGAGGAGATAATTTAGGGACTTGCTCCCTACTACAGGAGGATAAATATTAAATAATAAATCAATAAGATACTATGGAAATATGGCATAGATTATGGAACTCCAATAATTGAGAAAATCTAGGAATGTGTTCCCTGCCATTTAATACAGATTCCTAGCACTGGGAACGAGATCCACTAATCAAGGGATTTTGGTGGGGAAATATTCCTACTTTCATGGGGAATGATTCCTAATTATTTTTTATAAGTACCAAGTCAAATTTTCCTTTAGAGAGATATTTTTATTAGTCTTTTTTTGGAGAGAACTCGTATTGTTGCATCTCCATTGTATTTTCTTGCAGGGATGTAATTGTATTGATGAAAATAATGAAGATTGGTGTCATGTTCATCTTCTAAATATTGTTATCCTCCATAGGTATATGATTTTCGTTGGGCTTGGCCATGCAAGGAGCCTCAAAGCCTTTTTGTATCATTTGTGTTTCTTCTTTTCACTTCTTATTCACATGCATCTCCTGTTTTTGTTTCTTTTTGTTTTTTCATTTACTATTAATGATTTCTTGTTGTAGGATTGGGTTAAATGGCTGATGTAAGTTGTTTCGTAGGATCAGAAGCATAATTTCATCCTTGGAAAATATTTGGAAGGGCATAGTAATCATTGAGCTACATAGATTACTCTTCTTATTCCCAAATCTAGATTTCTGGAACTCCTTTGTAGCAACGAACAATAAACTTTTGATATTTTTTAGAGCATGCTAAAGAGCCTCAATTGAGTTGGTTCCACTCTCATTAGATCAGAAAAAATATATTTAATAAAAAAGTTTACCCCATTGGATTGTCACTTGATTGGGTTAGGCATTTGATATATTTACTAGCTCACTAGTTCTCGAGTTTCTGGGCTTTAGACTAGTAATTTTTTGTTATTTAGTAAATATTTCCCATGTATAGATGAATTTGTGGATAGATCCATAAAATAATGTGTGTTGTTGCAGGGGCTTCTACACTATAGGGAGACCTCATCTCGTTCACCTAATCCAAGACTCATCCAACCATGTCGGAAAAATCCACTAAAATCTCAATCCGAATTCTTGTTTTATAACAAAAAATTGCCATTTCCATTTAGCAAATCTACCCATCTTGAAGCCCTTGCTTTAGTTCTAGGTAGTGTCCACCACTTCCATGCCTTATTATTCCATTATCCACCTTTCCCAAGCTCCATTCCACCTTCTAGACCACTTCCTAAGCTTTCAACATGTTCTTGTAATAAAACAGGGGCCCGTAGGAACTATTAGATCCTATATATATCCTGTAGGAAATCTTGTAGCGACCTGTTTTGAGCCTGAATTAAAAAAAAAAAAAAAAAAATCATCATTTAAGATAGGATTAGACCTCTAATTGACCTCCAATCGATCAAAACCATTGTACCCCTCTTCCTCCACACCTGTCTCCCCTACCAAAGAACAAGGAAACATTAGCATTTACATTTACAAAATGAAATGATAAAGAAAAATAGTTATTTTTATTCGTTAATTAGCACATGCATGCAATAGTTAATACTCCCTAGATCAGATTTCATGCCCAATTAGTATAAATCATTGCATGTGATAAATAGGGTTGATTTAGGTTTCTTTTAAATTTTTTTCATGATCTTTATGAAATTAGAATATGCTTCTTTCCTTGTCATTTATTTCTTGCAATAGGTTAGGGTTTCCATTTCGAGCAGTTCATTTTCTACAATTAGTTTAGGATTCGATTTCAGCAAATGAACTCCATTACATCATGATAGCAAAGGAAGGACACATTGTATGATACACATATAGTGCTGATACCTCTTAATTTTGTACGGACCCTAGGTTGATAATAAAAGTCAATAACCTTGGGAGTTGCAACATTCTTGTTGCAATACCGAGGCTCATCAATGATGGCCTCATGAAGAAATCTAGAATGACCCAAATTTGTGGGCATGTAGATATACTAATTCAAAATCAACAATTGTAAAAAAAAAAATTGTCATTGCAATCCTTCGTGATTATAATACCCATCTCGAAAAGGACACTCGGATGCTTACCATAGATTGGACCCACAAGTCCTTAAATTGACACGAATTTTTCAACAACGTGATATTGTTCAATTGGCTCAGAACTAGAGTTTAGCTAATTATTTTTCACAAAGTTCAATTTGCACAATTTGTTTTTCAATGTATCTTTTTTACACGCATACCTCAAAAAATTTTTACATGGCTCTATAATTGATTCTCATGCACAACAACTCACACACACTCATGCATTGAAACTTCTTTCAGAAACAGTAGAGACCAAACTAACATGGTAGCTCAACTTCACATGTTCCTCTTCCACAAAAAAGAATTATTTTTCCTAAAGAAAAATCATAATACAATGCAACATTTGCTACTCATCCTGATAAATAAAAGTTTGATTGTGCACTTCACAATATATGGAACTCACATATATTATTTCAAAGCTCAATGCCACTGTGTGACCTGATGAAACTCGAGCAAGGTTGCCCAAAACCATGAAATTATACACTCAATCCACAAAATCCAAGGCCATAAAATAATACAACAAATGGAAAAATTGAATAAAGAATCGGATAACAGACTATACGGGTAGGTTTGACCATCTTGGAAATGATTTGATAGGAAAGGCTAGAATGGAGGTTATTCTTGTAACAATTTTGGTAGCGACGAATATGATTTAGAGGATTTCAGAAACCAAATGAATAGTGATCAAGGGCATTTTTCATGCCATGCTCAGAGTGGCAAGAATATATAGGAAAATTTGAGTAGGTGGCATAACTAAGATGAAGAATATGGAAAAAATGACATGCACATAAAGGCCACAAAACTAGTGGATAGAATTTAAGTAGGGCAACAATTCTCTTGGTCTGATACAAATTTGAACACTCACAAATGTATACGCCTGATTAAGATGAACGTAAGATCCTATTACTCAAAAATATATATATATTTATACAATTGTTTATGACCCATGTTTTCATAATTCAAGTGGCCTCTTGGACTCCAATGACTATTGATATTCTACACCAAAATGCTTAGTGAATAGGTGTAAAACACTTGATCCCATTGATTATGCTCATAACATTTTTGGAAACAATTTACTTCAGTTTTCTCTTCCAAGAAATCACACACCTTTTAAGTTCAGGAAACCACTTCTCTATTTCCCAATCCCTCAAGAAATCCATTCTTTAGCAATGCTTCCTTGCATATGAATATTTATTGTATCTAAGACATCTCGTAGCCTTGATTTAAAGAGACAATTACGTTTGTCATGGAATCTCATTATGGAAATACATGTATATCATAAGTTTCCAAAACCATTGTAATGACTTAGTTCTTGAGCTCTTTAGCTATATTAAGCTACTGCTATGGACTCTAAAATTATAATGTTTATGCTTCCTGCCTTTTTTGTAATAAACCTTATATATTTGTTTTTGTAAATTTTATAATTCACCTTATCACAAGACCATAAGTCATATGAGAATAATAATGTTTTAAATCAATCTAAAACATACTATGACCAACATATTTACCCATGAGGTTAACCATGAAATTATGAATAAATTTGTATGAGAAGATAATAATATTAAAGCAGAAATCAAGTCATCACGACTCAAATATTTAAACCAAATTAAATCATAACCTTAGTAGAAATTTTTGACAATTAATACGTATGTATGTGGAATCCTCTTCGCTCATGTGCTAAGTTCTTTATTGTTCAAAGAAATCACTGAGTGTTGTATATGCTCCACACAGTCGTTAGTCAGCTACATTTTTAATTCCACATCATTGAGTGGTTCTTAGCTGAAGCAAGCACTCAGTGGTGGTTATATTGCTCCACACAATCTTTTTATACAAGTTCAAATACCCCCCCCCCACCTCTCACCCACCTCCAAGAAAGTGTGGGCACTACCAATCCTAGTAGTGTTCCATTGAAAAGAATATTATTTACCACCACAACTCCCACAACAACTCCATTATCATCACAACCCCCCTGTCATCAAAACTCTTAGGGCTAAACAAGCTCCCAATTTCAGGTTGTCTTCCTATCCTAATATCATCACATCTCCAACAAGGAAGGTGTCCCTTTTTAGCATGTATATACATGGATAACTATCACTTTTGGGGTGGTAATACTGAGTTGTATGAATTGAGTGGTTTTCTATCCCATAGTATCACCTAGTGGCATACATGCCTCATGATTTGACCATGGAATTTATTTAATAGTTAGTATACCTGCTAAATATAACCTTCAACATTTCTTTGTCATAACATAATATAAAAATGACCATATAAATGTCATAATCACATGATCATAATAATAATTAATAAAAAGAATTACCACATGTGAAATGTATCCATTACACGATAGGGGATATCATTGGATAACCTCATTATGTTACCCCAAACATGTCATTCATATATGCATAAGATTTTTATGAGAACTAACCAATCATCCTTCCACAAGAATGATTCTAGACATGAACTTGTCAAATGAAATGACATTACATACATTCATTTCATCAACTTATTATTTATTGATTTCAATGAAAGCTTCATAAAGGAATTTTCATTTGAATTCACTTTCAACATTTCCTCATCCATGCCAAGCATAGGATGTCCATTTTTATATTTTATTATTTTGATTCATACACACAACGAAGTTTAGAAGTATTAACATAATGACATTAACAATATGTTAACAATGATAGGTCAGTTTTCACACTGGCCTAATGGATATTCCATGTTGCATGGAATCCATTAAATAACTTCACTATCTTCCCCATAACATGGAAAATACAAATTCCATTTTCATATCATTCACATAGTGATCATAATTTAAATATTAATGGATTATCTTACCATTATGATGGTTATCAACCAATTACCTTCCTTCATAAAACAAAGAATGCATATACAATCCATAAACAATTTTAGTTAAGAGAACTCCCTTCTTATGTCATTTTCATGGCTATTACATTTCTTTTCACAAGTGGACTCAACCAAGTCCATTTTATTTATTTTGTCATCTTATTCTGTCCCCTTATCTCCATTTTTCTTATGCACAAGTTAACCAAGATCTTGCATTTCTTCTTCAAAGCTCCTTTTTATTTCCTTCCCCACACCCAACAAACCCTCCAAGACCAAACCACCAGAGGAAATGAGAAAGAATAGAATGAAATAAAACCACAATAGAAACATAATGAAAAACAAAAAGAAGCATCGATATGCTCAAGGTTAACAATCAAAACAACGTAGAAAAACTGAAGTCAATCAATAAAATGTAAAACATATAAAACATTTAGTAGCCCATAACAATTCAATCCCATGAGTCCCACTATTCAATGTGTCCATCACAACCATATATATATATTATTATATATATAATATATATATATATATATATATCAGACTGAGTCTTTTACAATGTTTATGGAAACCTTAAACTTTTAAACATCCCTTGAAATAGCTCCTGGAGGGATTTTCTCTTTTAAGGGAAATTCCTTGTTCATGATGGACATGGTCCATATTATTCTACACCATACCTTTATCCACGCTTTTAATTATTACAACAATTGAGTCTTCTTATGTACTAGCACAAATACCCATTTGGGACATAAACAAATGAACTATTACATTTCCATGCTAATACAAATCCTATTGATATGTAATTCTTCACACATCTAGAATAAAATAAGTGACATGTTCCAAGAATCAGGAATACATATTGGCATGTTTATAACCATGTTATCACAAAATAGGAAAAAAACCTTTTATCAACACAAGCATCATGAAATTTTTAAATCATCATTTTACCAAGGCTAGTACGCATGACATAGTTTGCAATGAGCCTATATTCATGATCTAAAAGTGAAACTACTTGTTTTTATTGTGCGAGGTATTCATTTCCATTAAATTATAGGTCCAAACTATTACAAATGTTTTGCAAATGAAACAAAGTGTTTTTTGGTTAATTTTCTGAGCCTTTAGTGTGAAGGAGGGTTATTACATTTTCCTGTTTAACATATCAAATCTGAAAAACACAAAAAGAAAAGTTCACCACATATAGCACAGCAACTGATGAAGTAGTTCACCCCTCCTAGGCTACATCTATTGGGTCCATGGCTCTGAAATGGGCATGTCCTTGCTTTGATTAGATGCTCAAAATGGTTATATAGTGAATAAAA
Organism: Pinus taeda; assembly: GCA_000404065.3. Classification (NCBI taxonomy): domain Eukaryota; kingdom Viridiplantae; phylum Streptophyta; class Pinopsida; order Pinales; family Pinaceae; genus Pinus; species Pinus taeda. Next base: position 46,330 of record APFE031492523.1, on the reverse strand, counting down.
ATCCTAAACAGGAAAAACCAACTATGAAAATGAATTTAGAACATAGGAAATAGTAAAAAATGACTATTGTTTCACCTCTAATGGATACACACAACCTAATATAGCTCTAACACTACCTAGGCCCTGGTGGCTCCTGGAACTTCTTCGCTGCAAAAGTATCGAAAGATTACCTCTGTTGGCTGTGAAACCTATCCCAATGGCTCTAGAATGCTCAGAATACCCAAAATCAAAAAACAAAATTGCATCAAAAGGCCTCTCCTAGCCAAAGTTATGGCTCATTCAATTTTTCTCCAGTTTGCCACTGAAAATCTCCACTAAAACTGGGTAAGTTCCAGTTAGCTCTGCTAAACTTGGCATAATCGCCATAATTTGTAGACTCTCCTAGTCTTGACTGTAACTCTCATGCTAACCACACAAGTGACTGAGAATCTAGCATTCGGTTGGCGGGTTAACTAATTACCAAGTTTAGAACCTTAGGTTTCCACGCCAGGGTCATATGATATGGTTGTGGAATGTAAATTTGTTAAGAGTTAAATATATATGGTGACTTTATGATGTTAAGATTCACTGTGTAGGTGGGCGTGTCAGGCTTATGGGTTGGCAGTGGAGAGACCAAGGTTTGAATCTGCGGAGTTGCAAACATTTTTCCATAACAAACTTTGTAGTCTAGGGGCCACGTGTCAACGTGGGATGGGGATTTTTCAAATTGCAATAACTTCTCCATACGGTATCAGTTTTTCAAATTGTACACAACTTCAAAATCAGGAAGACAAGATCTATCCGGTCGTTTAGGTTCCAACCAATTCTGAGAAATTTAAAATTTGAGCATTTTTTTCCACTTAGGACATGATCACTTGATCACACCTCCCAAAAGGGAATCTTTTGGACCAAAAAATATCTCTGATTGCCGAAAATGAAGACAAGGGGACTGATTCTCTACTCTTCCAACCTTGAATAACTGAAATCTTCCCGATTTCACCAAATTGAGATTCTCATAAAAAGACAAATTTTCCCTTGAATTCACTGATTGACTGTTCCTAAGATTGATTGGGTCATGATGAAAATTCTTAAAATTTGCAGAAAAACAACTATATTTTGTAGAAAACATACTGTTTCTACAATGGTAAAACTTCAAAGAAGACTTAGAATAAAGTTCACCTTGCCAACTGTTCACATGGCGATTTTTTGTTGAATGAGCCCTGTACTTGTGTCGAATCCTAACCAAGTTTTCTCACCATACCAATCTACCATTCCGAAACCAACATTGACCCATGCTGAACTGTGTGCCCTCTTTGCTTGCATGCTTTTCCTACTCATGGCATCTTGCACCGCTTTGCACTAACACTTTTTTCTCTGCAACGATCAACACCAAAGGTATCTTATGTAACCTTTTGTCATCTTCTTTCAAATAAAAACTATTATCAAACTGAAACATATAATAATTTATATCAACAATAATATAAAAAGGAAATTGTACAAAATATTGTTGTTTAACCATAAAAAAAGCCAGATTTTGACTTGCATTAACTAGCCTTTTCAATTGCCCTCCATGGACTAAATAATATTCTAGCTTCTTCTTATGTGCTCGCACAATGTACTCTTTTCCATCCTTGAACAAGTGATACTTATTCTCATGGAGATGGAAGATTGCCTTTCTATCAAATAAATATGGACTACCCAACAGAACGCTTGTAATGTCAAGCGATACTACATCCAGTTCAACCCAATCAACATAATGAGCTGTTATGGTGAAGTGCAAGATGCACTTCTTTGAGACTTGTAAGTTTGCATCCTTGCATATCCACCCAAGTGGATAAGGCTTTGGATGTGGAATTGTCTCAAGTTTCAGCTATTTGACCAAGTCTTCTGAGATGAGATTAGCTTGAGACCCACTATCAAAAAGTGTGTCTATCTTTGTGTGGTTTGATATTATCCTCACATGAAATACCTCTATCCTCCTCTGTTTATCTTGAGTTTCCTTGTGATAGTTTAATGTGCTAGAACTGGGAGTTGTTTCTTGTACAACCTCTTTTCCCTTTATGTCCTTTAATACCATGGCGATACTTTTTGTCTCATCACCTATTCAGACCCTAAGTCCTGTTCAACAGTTGCTACAATTTTTTCCTTTTCTTTGGTTTTGTCTTTGGTTTTATATTTCTTTGGTTTTAGCTCTGGATGAAGCTTCCAACAATGGTCTTCATCATGGCTTGTTTTTGAACAGTTATTGCAAAAGAATTTCCCTTTTTCCTTTCTATACTTTGCAAAAAAATTTCTTCCTTTGCCTTTAAAATCACTACCCTCATTTCCATCAAAAGTGTTTTTCCCTCTAGCCTCTAAATGCCTAGCTTGTACAAAAACTTTGTCTAGACTAGTAGGATTGAACATAAGGATAGTATGTTGAAGGTAGCTATGCAAACCACCTATATATTTCAGCGATGTGTCTTGACTTTGTAAGTCTACCGCTAATAAGAGTGCTCTTCTCCTAAACTCTTGGGTGTAGTCTTGAACATTTTGTCCCTTTAGTTGTCTAAATTTTTGTTAGTTCATTATAGCCTTTTGTAAATGAGCAAGAGGATAAACTTCCTTCTTAATTGCAGAAATAAATTCAGCCCATGGTAAAGTAATCTTACCATGTTTCTTAATTTCATCCTTGGTATTGGCTTCCCACCATACCAAAGCTGCTCCTTCCATCCTTAATGAGGGTAACTGAATATTGGTGTCCTCATCACGTAAGTTTTGAATCCTTAAATAAACTTCCAAGTGTCTTATCTAGTTCTAAAGTTTATCTGCATTGACTTCACCATTAAACATGGGTAATTCAAATTTAACATCTAGCTTTAAAAATGGACTTTTTCTAGAAGATTTAGGATTATGAGGTTGATTTACTGAAGTAGAGGATGTCAATGTAGAGGAAGAGGATGATGATGGGGATGGTGGATCACCATTTCCTCCATGTCCTTTCTTTGAATTTTCATCACCTTTCTCTCGTCCCGAAGAGCCCTCTCCTTCTTTCTGATGCTTAGACCCTTCTCCAAGCAACCTATCATTCCTTTCTTGGTATAATATTTTGACCATCTCATTGATGCCCAAAAAAGCTTTTCTGAATACTCGTTCTTCTTCTCTTGGATCCATGTCTGCAAGAACTTCTCCTTCCTTTTTAGACATAGTTGAAGCTTCTTCCAAGGCTATTGAGGTTGAATAAGAAGGTGGAGATAATGGCACCCTGGCCCTCCTTGGTTGAGGATTATACTATGCTCTAACCAATTGTCCTTTCCCTCTTTAAAGCTTAAGCCTAGTAAGCATCAAAACATTCAAAACAATAAAAATATCTTTGCACAAAACTAATACTCAAAATAAAAACTAAAGCAGAGATTGACTGAAGGGGCTTTTATCTACTTCACAATTGCATAACAAAAGAATTTCAAAGTCTTCCTGTCTTACTTCAGACTCTTTCTATAGTTTATATTATTGTTCACTGATTGAGAGAAACAGTAACTAAGCTCTGATACCAACTTGATTTGAAAATGAAACTACTTGTTTTTTTTGTGCAAGGTATTTATTTCCATTAAATTATAGGTGCAAATTGTTATAGATGTTTTGCAAATAAAAGAATGTGTTTTTTGGTTAATTTTCTGAGCCTGTAGTGTGAAGGAGGGTTATTACATTTTCTTATTTAACATATCAGATTTGAGAAACACGGAAAGAAAAGTTCACCACATATAACACAGTGACTGATGAAGCAGTTCACCCTTCCTTGTCTACATCTGTTAGGTCCAAGGCCCCCAAATGGGCATATCCTTGCTTTGATTAGATGCTCAAAATGGTTATATAGTGAAAAAAAAGCCTAAACAAGAAAAACCAGTTGTTTCACCTCCAATGGATACACACAACCCAATACAGCTCCAACACTTCCTAGGACCTAGTGGCTACTAGAACTTCTTCACTACAAAAGTACCTGAAGATGACCTCTGCTGGCTATGAAACCTGTCCTAATGGCTCTAGAATGCTTAGAATACCCAAAATAAAATAAAAAAATTGCATCAAAAGGCATCTCCTAGCCAAAGTTATGGCTCATTCAACTTTTCTCCAGTTTACCCCTAAAAATCTCCAGTAAACTGGCTAATTGCTAGTTAGCTCCACTAAAATTGGCATAAGCACCATAATTGGCAGACTCTACCAATCTTGATCATAACCGTCACTGCTAACCACACAAGTGACCCAGAATCTGGCGTTCGGTTGCTGGGTTAACTAACCGCCAGGTTTAGAGCCTTAGGCTTCTGTGCGAGGGTCATATGATATGGGACTAGCCCTTAGAGGTTGTCCCCTTTGTACCCCAAGTTAAACATTGTTAAGAGTTAAATATATATGGTGACCATAAGATGTTAAGATTTAACGTGCAGGCGAGCTGGTTGGGCTTGTGTGTTGGCAGCGGAGAGACCAGTGCTCGAATCCGTGGAGTTGCAAAAATTTTGCCATAACAAACTTTCTAGTCCAGGGGCCACATGTCAACATGCAATTGGACCTGTTAAAATAGAATATTCATTTTTTAATTCTTTTTTTAAATAAAAAATTCAAGAATATTGGTCTTTTTTAAATTACGATAACTTCTCCATATGGTGTCAGATTTTCGAACTAATCATGGCACCAGAATCAGGAAGACGAGATCTATCTGGTCATTTAGGTTCCAACTAACTCTGAGTGATTCAAAATTTGAGCATTTTTTTCCACTTAGGACATGATCACCTGATCAATTCATCAACCACAATGCTACAAATAATACCCATTTGCACTCCTATTCATATCATTTGTCTCAACACATTGTATTACTGTCATTGTATTAAAACATGAAAATTCCTTCATCCCATATGATAAGCACATACATATCATGCACCTGATCAAATATATGATTAATATTTTAAGTGTGCACAAAGTTCAAGAATCAAAATCAATAATTTTAGAAAAATCATCTAGATAAGACAACTTAAAGTTAGAAAACCTCATATTAGTGTACTCACCACATTGTTAAAACATGCATATCAACAAGCATATGTACCATTTGTTCCATTCTCTCATCAACACCTTATTTTCCATAGCCTTGGTTCCTCAAAACTACATACAACACTTTCATTGGCTTCCCAATTATGCTTTGAACAATCTTTTGGTTACGTGTTTATCACTGACCACTATTATGCATCTAAATCAAGTTATGACAATATACTACTTAGATTTTTTAAGCCTGCACATCCATTACTATATGCACCTAACATACCTCTATGTATCTTTGCACATCATTACTTAATATCTATTTGATGGACACACCTATCTAAACTATTTCATCTCTTGCAATTTGTTACACCTACATTGTTACAACTTCTCAAAATATCAAAGGAAAGTATAAGCCAACAACACATAAGTTAATATATTCCCCCTTATAATTTTGTTTGCATCATTGAGTCATGAACAATTGTAGTCATGTTGAGCTACTCTAGGAAGTCTAGTCATCATTTTGCATGTTTATATTGTTGCATCAACTCAAATAAATATTAAAGTAACATTGGTGTATTCATACATACAACAAAATAATTTCACATAAACATATATGCATGTAATAAATAATCACTAGTGAAATTCAACAAATAACAAACAGTTGCACCCAACAAACAATCATTCTTTAACTAACATAGAGTTCCAATTTATTTTTTAATCTCCAAAGGTCTAGTGTGGATCCTTTTCTCTTCATTTCATATGTCATAGAAACCAAGTAGTCCAAGTGTTGACCTTAGAAGCTCTCATGCCACGTTATAACATACCTAATTGCCTTAATGACTTAGAAAGGTTATAGGGTACCCAAAATATTAGTTTTCCATTTACTAAGTTGACAATAAGATATGATACCACTTTATCACATACCCCGACTAAATGTATCCATACAACACTTGCATAAAATTTACTTTCACTCTCATACATTTTTCAAATAGTTTACATGTAAATATTTCCTCAAATACTATGTATATGGCCAATTCAATGTTATTTTTCTTGTATACATTTTGTCAAACATTTTGTATGAAATCAAATCAGAAACATTTATCCAATTCCACTTGTAACATACTAATTGAAATATACCACTGAATCATGCAACTTTTTATTTTTTTTGTCTTTGAGGTATTTTATCAAATATTTTGTATGAAAATTAGAATAAAATGCCTTTAACGTGTTTCTTAAAATTATTTGCATGAAAATAAGAATATATGAGCTACAACAATACTATCACACAAAATTACTATCCCCATCCACAAAACAACTATTTTATTGGGGAATTTCATCTAAAAATTTGTATGTAATGAATCATTAGAGGATTTAGGCATTTATTCAAACACTTTGCATGCAAACTAATACAAAAAATTATTTGAATGAAAATAGGCATATATCGAGTACAAAAATACTATCACGTAACAAAACAACATTTTCATTGGGGCATTTAATCAAACAATTTGTATCCAATTAATCATCTAAAACCATTTCAAGATTTCTTTAAAAACTTTGTATGCAAACTAATATAGCATATTATTCAGTGCATATATTCTACATTATAGAATTCGAAGTTAAATAAATTGGACTGAGTGATGAGTGGGAGTTCCCCTCACTATGGTTCAAATTTCATCTTATGGAACCTTCTATATGGAAACTAATAGGAATGATACCAGCATTACTTGTTTGATGCACGATTTCAAGAGAAATAAGGAATCTTAAACTACTTTGATCACATCTCCTAAAATATCACGACAATGTTCTAAAAGTTGGACTGTATGATTGAGAGGAATTCCCCTCTCTATCAACAAAGATTCAACTTCTAGAAACTTCTAGAAAAAATAGGTTATACGAGAAATGTCAACATGACCTATTTGAGAGACGATTTTAAAAGCCACCAAGAAGCTCAAATTCAATTGATAATATCTCCTAAAATATCATGATCCAAGATATTTAACTTCAACCAGATTATTAGTGGGATCTCCCCTCACTATGATCCAAGTTTTAATGCCTCGAATTTTCCAGAAGAAATTTTATGGTTGAAATCCCAAAATGACTGATGTAAATATACATTGAGGAAGCCCAAGGTTGTGTTATCATATTTCCTAAAATTTTGTGACATAGGATCTGAAAATGAGACCAAAGGATTAGTATGATTGCACCTTAACATGGTCTAAGTTTCATCTTCTTGAGAATCACAGAAGAAAATTTATTGCAAAAAAGTGGGAAATTGTATTCACAAAGCCCTGCATGTCCAGACACAACAAATTCACTTGCACATAAAAATCAAGACACCTTTCTTACAACCTCAAGTTATAATCTCAATATAATCCAAAGAACAATGATGACAGTTTTCCTATCAATTCCATGAAACAATTTACCACAATCATGAAATATTATAACATACATATACACATTCAATAAACAACTAATTGTCATATTCAGAGCTCAAAGTTAATAACATTTTCGAAATATAATAGTGGTTGAAACTAATGGTAGGACTCCCATTCTCCAGCCAACCATAGACTAGTTGTATCTTGTGTTTCTTTCAATTGTCACCCTTGAGTTAGATCCACATTATGAGGGGATTGTTCCACCAAAATCAACCTAAAATCATGCTCACAAGTTTGTCTCCTTACATAAAAATGAAATTTTATCCTCAAGCTTCTTTCGGTCAACCCAATAGCTAACTAGCACTTGTTTAGGTTCTTCTTCCTTTCCCCCTTGAACTAGTGGATATATGGTCGAAATCTTCAGGACATTAAATAAATTTATAATCATTTATAATTAGAGTACAATTAATTACAAAAATCAGTGGGGCTATTCTAGGGGTGTTACATGTATAGGGTCTACACCACAATAATTCCACTAGAGAGTTTCTAAAAGAGCTGCAATAGAGATTTCATATGTGCTACACCCAAATTCTACAAGTGTAGCACTCAAATATTTTAGAAGTGGGGCTGCAGGAGTTAACATCTACAATTCGACAATGTTGGTCACCTTAAGCATCATTTAACTCTCCTTTTTTGGTGCGAACCTATTTTCTTCTACATTTCAGTAATAAATTTTTGTATGATACACTTTGAATGTTTCAGTCACTTTACTCATCATACAACCCACTCCTACATAAATAGAAAAACCTTGAAGAGTTTAAACACTAGGGGATATACATAATTGTAGGAAATCAACTAATACTACCATCATTAATCAAAACCCTAGGGTGGAGAATATCCTGAAAAGGATCTAGTGGCTAGTATTATTTGATAGATTAGGAGAGCATGATGGTGTGGTATCCTTAGAGTTTTCTTTAGATTTTCATAATTTTAGAGGATAGGAGTATGCCATAATTGTAAAGGGTTTGGAGACATAGGTTACTGTATTTTTCCTAAAAAGAGTGATAGGTATTCCTACATGCTTACCATGGGATAAGGAGGAAATTTAGGAGGCCATCATTTCCAATAAAAACTTCTTCTTCCAAGATGAACAACATATTCAACACAAAAATTTGATTGAAAGTGAAATCCTACCATCGCCATGGAATGAAATTGCATATCATATTTTTGAAATATTTATTCTCTGAAGGAAAACTTACTGTGGTCGATCACTACCATTTTAGTCTACTTTATCAACTTAGATACCAGACTTATTTACAACCATACTTATCACTAAGCATCAATTACTTCATGTTGCAATTACTGAGTGTAATCATAGGAACCTATGGACTTGACAGTGGTATCCCAAAATTACAACATGGAGGATAAATCTAGACCATGTGAATTCCACTTACATAATATGGTACTATTTGACCAATTAGAATGGAATCCAAACCTTAATTTGTGTGATGTAGATCTTATATACTTTACCTCGTTACTAAGACATGAAGAGATAAGTAAGGAAGTGAATGAAAAAATAGGAGAAGAAATCACCACACTTCCCTGGGTAAGAGTAGACATACCTAACCCCCTAACAATTTTTACAACCCACAACATCCTTATGGATGATCAACATGTGGCCCCAATTTAGAAACAAATATAGGAGGATGCTATTCTCTACTTTGAGGATATGGTCATATTGTTAGGTGATGAAGCCACATACAGATCTAAGAGAATATGTAAATATATGTCATATAACTTACATTTGAGGGCATTCCACACATCCACTAGGTTGCATAATGCTTTATCTAGGACCCAATATCACAAGAGTATAATATAGAAGGTTTGTGTACAAGGTATTCAATTATATTTCAATCCCCTAATGCTATTATGGATGATATAAAACACTAGCCAAGAAGAAGAATAAAGAGAATGGAAGGAAATATGAAATGTAGTTGGGCCTTAATTACTAGGAGAATTGCTTCGGTACATAGCATGCGATGGCAAAGAAGGTTTCAAAGAGATAACATAACAACAAATCAAGGATCAAGTAGATTGAAGAGACAAATTTGTGTTGGCATGGGAAACGTCTAGGTAGGGGGATGACAAGACCTTCAGTTATACATTTAAATCCCATATATAACTTTATCACCTAGGAATACATGTATTTTTGACCTTGATTATTTTGAATTTTTCTATTTTACATGTCCTTACTTATGTTGAAATGTGTGCCTAATAGATTTAATCATATTGATGACTTTTGTGAGTTTTTAAACCCTACCATCACAGTTTGGATAAATTTTTGAAGGCCAATAAGATCCTCGAATAGCCCACCACTACCATACCATGAAGATAGGGGCTCTATCACCTTGGATGTCAATATATAGCTATAGGATCACTAAAAATATCAGCTATCAATTGTTAAAGAAATGGTGATTAGGAAGTAAGATCTAGGGGAACAATCACCATTATTGTAGGGATTTTTGGAGGGAAATGTAGTCTTCCTATTAAAAGGAATGCTTTCTCACATTTTTATATTCAAAGGGGAACTAGAGGTAGTAAATGGAGCTTCATTTTTATGGAGAAGGGAATCATACTATTACTTTGTAGAATTCTAACTTTTTTTTGTTCTAGTCCTTGTAATGAAAATATTACACTAGTGAAAAGACATATTTTTACAATTTTTCTGAGCTGATTTTTCTTAAGGTTCTAAAACACCTTGGTTAGGGCCCACCGACAAGAAATTTTGAACCATTATTTTACTTTATGTACCTTATTTTCACATGTTACCTTAAATTGTTATAGTTTCTTATTAGTGTACATTGATAAAGGAATATTATAATGTTCATGTAGATTCTTGAATGTAGTGTTTCTTAGGTGATAAGACATAGTCATAATTTCCATGAGTGATGATTAGCTTCATTTACCTAATTTCAGATTTCCTTCGTTTATTTTGTAAACTTATATCATTCATAGAGTTTCATGTAAAACCATAGGTATTCCTATAATTATAGTCTTTCCTATAGAATAGAACTGTGATCATTGTTTCCACAATATTATTTAAGATTTCATGTTGGTTATTTAAATAACATCTCAGCTAATAATTTTGGCATGGTTAAGTGAATTAATAAGAATTGAAGAAGAGGTTTTCATAACTGTAAGACTTCCTACAAGATCAAAACTTGCCTTATTTTAGTTTTGTTGAATGGGTTTCTTTGGTTTTTTATAATAATAGTATAACATTTTTTCCTTTCAACATAGTGTGGTTCCTTGAGTACCATTATTGTAGGTTGAATTTCTGCAGCATTTATTCCCAACATTCTCTTTTGTAACTTTATTTTCTTTGGATTTGGAAACTTTAAATTTGCATTGTCAACCCTTGCACTTAGATTCTTGAGTCTTCACGTCCTACTAAGATAAACCAATTAAAGTGAATAATGATTATCATTTCCACTTTTTTGACATAATTAATAAATTCATAGTTCTCATATATTAGTGCGCATTAAAATAAATAAAAAACTATAAATTTCATACATTATATGTAGTACCCCTTAAGTTTGTAAGAACCACAAGTTAATATATTAATGAGTAGAACCTCTTTGGATATATCATTCCTTTTAGAATACTAAGGACCACCAATTATCCATGGTTAATTATAGTTGTAAATGTTGACCATGGTTATCTATGATAGGTTACATTGACCATAGTTGAAGATGTTGAAAATAGATGGCGATGATTTGACCACTCTTCCCATGATCTTTGTTGAATATGGTTAAATATGGGGAAGTTAAGGTTGACTATGGTTGAACATGTTGGGAGTATTTGACCATGGTTGAGAATGTTCGAACATGATTGAACTTATTCAACAATGTTTGAGTACAATAGTACAAGGTGGACTAGTGTTTTCAATGCTTACCTATAAATGACTACGGTTGAGAATGGATAACCATGATGATGGTGGTGACTATGAATAACCATGTTTGAAAATGTTGACTGTGATTGAACATAGTTTACCATGCTAACCATGTCAACCATAATTGAATATGATTTGAACAAGTTTGACCTTGGCTAACCATGTTTACCATGTTCACCATGGTTGACCATGATGTCTATAGTTGATTATGCTTGAACATGGATGACCATGTATGATTATGTTTAAAATTGATCAACCAAGTGCTAGTCATGGTTAACTTAGTAAGAAATGGTTCATAGTTTTTGAAAATGGTTTTTTTCATTTCATAATGTTGTTAATTTTTGTTCATAAGGTTATGACATCATCTTTCTATCTAATTGTGACAATATATTTTTCATCACATTACATAATAGGATCATATAGTGAAAAGAAAGCTTAAAATAATATATATTTCAGATTAGACTAATGATAAAGTTCCAATCCTCAAGGGAGATTTGGACACATTCAAAATGAAGGAGTTAGTGAATATTGACTAGTTCATGACCAGAGTTATGGGAGTTTTCAATAAGCTTCGGACTTATGCAAATATGATTGGGGATTAGCAAATTGTGAAACAAGGTTATCAAAATCCTACCTAAGAAGTTTGAAATGGTTTTCATTTCCAAAAAGGTTTCTGAATATCTATCTAGATTAACAGTAAACGAACCAATGAGATATATTTTTCCTTATGAATTAAGAATCATCACGGAAGAGGATTCCCTAGAAAATTTGTTCATGGCTTAGGAAACCATTGCTAGAGGTAAATTTATAGTTAAAAGAGGTAGATGTAATAATCAAGTAGATGGAAGAACTACACCAGAATATTCAAGACAATCAAATCATCCTACTCACTGTTAGAATTAGAGGGGGTTAGGTATCATGATGGGAAAACAAATATAAGGGGCAATGCTACTATTTTTAAAAGTATGGACATTATGAAATTGGAACCAAAAATAAACAATCAAATATGAACAAGGAAAAAGAAAGTGACTCCAACAATAATCAAGGGACATATGTGTCTATTTTAATCTTATGTCGAATAGTTGAAGAGGATAAAGAAAAGGATGTTTGGTTTTTGGTTAGTGGTTACAATAATCATATGATAGGTAATGAGAAGTTTTATTTATCATTGATATCCCTATTCAATTTGAAATTTCTTTAGGAGATTATTATCATTTCAAGGCCATAAGAAAAGCTGTTGTGTCTATCCTAAATAAGAAAAATGAGAGTAAATATAATCTTGATGTCTTTCATGTACCAAATCATACAAATAATATATTCATTATTTCATAGTTGGGTTAACACAGTTATGATGTTCAATTCAAGGACTCTACATGGACAATCTTAAGTCAGACACCCGGTAGAAATATTTATGCAATTGTTGAAATGAGAAAGAATATAATTCTAAATATATGATCTTCATCTATAAAAAATATCTCAACAATATATGACACTTTGTTCTACCATCTCAGTTATGATCATATTCATTTTAGCAGTTCTAGTCTCTTCTAGAAATAATCAATGGTCAACGGAGTTCCCATATTAAATGAACAAAACCACACTTGTGCAAGCTTCATTCTAAGAAAGAATCAAAGAGACACTTTCGTGGAAGCCTTCTATATAGCCAAGGATCATCTAGAACATGTCCATGAAAATATATGTGAACCCATGAAAAATCGATCCATTAGTGGAATTTTTTATTCTATTTTTACGTTTATCGATGATTTTAGTAGAAAATTTTGGATGTATTTTATCCAAAGAAATTCAAATACAGTCATGAAGTTTATAGAATTTAAATCTCTAGTAGAAAAGTAAAGTGGAAAATATGTCAATGTACTCATACCAAATGGAGGAGTTTATGAATTAAAGAAGGTAGGAAATTTGTGTATACAACATGGTATTATAAATAAGTTCACCAAAAAATATATTCTAGGAGAATGGAGTGGTTGAATGGAAAATTAGACCATTATGAGCATGGTAAGGAGTATGTTGAAAGATTGAAATTTCCCTAGTGATTGTTGGCTTGAGGATGTTGGTCGTTAAATCTATATATTGAACGGATGTCAAAAAAATAGTGTAAAAAGTAAAGTCACTCAAGAAGCATGATATCACACAAGGTAAAGTATTTCTCATTTCTTATTTGTTGGTTGTATTACCTATGAACATGTCACAGAAGAGCTAAGGAAGAAACTTGAAAAGAAGAGTGAAAAATGCATTTTCATTGAGTACAATGACTAGTACAAAGACTACAAATGTATAATATAGTAATTAAGAATTTTGTGATAAGTAGAAATGTAAAAATGTTGGATGAAAAATATTGGAATGATGAAGGTAATTAAGAAATGGATAGTAGAAATCCATCTTGTAACAAAGGAGAAAGTGAAATGTTCTCGACAACAAGTTGCTTCAGCAATATTTCCAAGGATGTGAATGCAAAGACAAGAATATAGTTCTTCTTCAGGTAGTTAGTCAACAAGTTAAGTGAGAAAATCAAAGAAATAGTCCTCGTTTTAGAAATGAGTAAATATATTCAACAAGAAATAAAAAAAAAATGAGATTAATCCAAATATATGAGAAGTAGGATGACATGGGTCAACAAGTCCATTTTTCCTTATTATCCCATCACCCACTTATTTTGAAGAGGGAAAGAATGAATAGCATTGGGTATATGTCTTGAATGAATATATTTAAGGTATTGAAAAGAGTGATACATTGGATATTTTAGATCTCCTAGTTGGTAAAAAAATCATTGATGTTATGTGGGTCTACAAGAAAAAAATGGATCAGAAAGGAAATGTAGAGAAATATAAGCCATTGATAGTTTCCAAAAGATTTACTTAGAAGGCAGGTATTGAATATGGTGAAACCTTTACTTGAGTTGCAATGTTGGATACTACTAAAGTTGTGTTAGCCATTCAACCTAGAAAAATTGGCAAGCTTACTAAATGGATGTGAACTTTGCCTTCTTGAATTCCAAAATAGAAGAGGGGGTGTATGTACACAAACCACTACGATTTTAATTTAATGGCCATCAGTAAAAATTGTACAAGTTGAAGAAATACTTTTATGGCTTGAAGAAAGCTCGAAGAACTTGGTACACTTGGACTCACCCATATTTATTCAAGAATGGGTTTGGAAAGAGATGTAATGAGCCTACTCTTTAAATCATTTTAGAGCAAGATAAAATCATAATAGTTTGTAATTATGTTGATTATATGATATATATTAGATATTTGATGTTACATGATTTGGGAGATGCTAGAGAGAAAGAATTTGAGATGGCAGACCTTGTTTGATGAATAACAGTTTGGATATGGAAGATATTTAATCTTCATAAGTGATTTTAATCTGTCTAAAAAATTATGCTATAAATGTCTTAAAGCGATTCAAGATGGGAAAATTAAAATATGTAGACACACAAATTATAATAGAAAGAAAATTGAGCTAGTGGGATTATGGACTAGAAATTGGTTCAACATTGGATAAGAGGTCTATAGGAAACCTCATGTAATTTATGAGAAATAGACCCAATCTTATATATCTTGTTAGTTTTGTGTCCATTTTTATGGAGTCTCCCAAGGAATCTCACTGGAAATTTGGAATATTTTTTTAGGGTGGATTGTAGATAGAACTAATTATGATTGTGGAATAAAAGTTTTAGAGACAATACACTTGTAGGATACATATATAGTGATCTTGCTAGCAGTATTGATGGTAGGAAAATAACCATGGGATATGATTTTCATTTACGTAAAAATTTGATCTCATGGGATTCTAAGGAAACACCCATTGTCTCAATATCTTCTTTAGCAACAGAATTTGTAGAAATTATTACAATGTCATGCCATGCATTATGGATAAGAAGATTCCTAAAGCAAATCGCACCGAGATGAACCAACTTCCCCCTTTTGGGAGAAAACATTATCAATTTAATTTTCAAAGAACCATGTGTTTCATAGGAACTGAAATCATATTAACAATGGCTATCACTTCATTCACAAGTTTGTCAATAGTTGTGACATATCTCTTCAATTTTAAGGATTCAGAAATCAAGTAGTCTATATATTCATGAAATCTTTAGGAAGAATTGTTTTTGGGTTTTAGAAAGAACAACTAGAAATTTTTAGTGTTGATGAGGAATACTTGAATTCAAAGAAGAGTGTCAAAATATAATCTCTCTTATACTGAGTTATCATGCTAGTTAGTTGTTAGGTTGTTAGTCGAGATATTTCTAGAAACTTGCTAGTCCTATATTTTTCAAGAAAACTATTTAATGTAAGATATCACATTTAAGGGTGATAAGGGTGAGACATGACCATGGGTTTTTAAATTTTTTTCATTCTTATCTCTCCTTTGTAGTTTAGCTTGATTGACCTATAAGAGAGGGTGTTTCTATTCAGATTTGATGGAAAATATATTTTACAAAATCAGCAAAAAGGACTAGAGTTAAATATATTCTTGTGTTCTTCAATAATATTTTTTAGATATATATTATTATGACATGTGGAGTTGGTTTTTCCTCCTATTGAATTAATATTGAGACTAACTTCAGTCTAAGATGGAATAATAAGAATTCATTGCATTGTCAAAGATGACGATAGTGTTGGTGCCTTTTCAGAGATTTATTATGATGTAAAATGGCATATTTTTCATATATTTTTGGCCATATACAGTTCATCAAATGCATAAAATTACAAAACTATTAGTGGAACAATAATTATGTTTTAGAATTTTTTCACCAAAATTTTCACTTTTGAAAGTTCATCTTTTCTATGTAAGAAATTAAATAATTGCAAGGAAAGATAGTTTTCTCACGAACAAAATAATTTTTTGCAAAGCACGATATGGTTGCTTAAGTCTACACTTGCATTGGGGAAAGAGACAAGATAAGCCCACCATCTCATGGAGGGACATGAAGTTTCTATACCTTACTAATCATATGGTTACTTATGTCAAGATAGAAATGCAATGGAGAAATTGACAAGATAGTGCCACCACCTAATGAAGGGACCTATAGTTTCTATCCCTCAGATATCAATATCAATTCATTCTTAACTCATAATATAAATATGACAATCAAATTATTTTTCTTGCGACAATTTCTACAATGAAATCATTGTTTTCTTGTTTTTTCAATTTCGATATTTCATTCAATCAAGGTTGTTGATTACTTCTCCCACTTGCACCAATTTTTAAAATTTTCAACTTATGCTTCTTAACTAAATTAAATTATACATTATCTACCAGTATTACCTACTAGTATTACAAATTTGGTTATCAATATAATATATTTGATTCAAATTCAAAATTGATGCAATAATGTATTTCTAATTAAAAATTATACATCCATATAATAAGTTTGGTCCATTCGTTCATTCATGGATGATGACCATAGCCATAAGACTCAAACAATGAGTGAATTTAACTCCATAGGTTGCCATTAAAATAATTAGGTCCTAAGCACATTTATCAACCTACTCGTAATTTCAACATATTTATATTAGCAGATGCATAGCGTAATTGTATGTATTTCAATGTCCATTAAAGTATCAGAAAGATATTTCTTTAAGAGAAAAGGGAAAGATAGAAACCATTTTCTAATTGGGCACTAAGCGTAGAAGCACATTTGTATTAGGAACTTGGAAGTGGATTATTTCTTGTCATATTTTTTCTTTCTTTCACCATTGGCTCTCTACTTATGAAATCAATTTCTCTGGCTCTCTACTTATGAAATTAACTTCTCTATACACGAAAGGAATGTGTGAGATAATTTTTAATGGATTTTAGAAACATTGTTTGGTTGTAACCATATATTTATAAAACAAAAATCTCATGGTTATGGCTTTTATGGTTCACTGTTGCTATATGTTGGATAGAGCCCTTACTCAACACCTAGAGCATCTTGTTGGACGATTCTTGATGAAAATATGATCTATCATCCATGGATCCTACAACTAACATCAAACTTGTAGTGAAATTAGAATGAAACTCAATTAAACCAAGAGAAAACCTTTATAGAAAACTGATATGAAAATACCACATGGAGTGGAATGCATGGGTACAATAAATAAAGGCGGCCCCATGGAGTGAAATATTTGGGAAGAGGAAAAGGAGGCTCATTGCAGAAGAAGTAGAGGGAAGTAGGACCCATGGAGTGGAATACGTTGGAAAAGGAAATGGAGGGTGCAAAGGAAACAAGGGGAATGTGATGATGAAGTGCATATATATTATAAGTGAGATGAAATAATAAAATAAAAATATGAATGTTGAACATTAGGGTTTGAGTGGAAATCAAGATTAAGGGCATATATGTTATACTTGAAATAAAATAGCAAACTAACCAGTATGATTGTTCAATATTAGGAGTTGAGTCTTATTTCATCCTTCTATCAAACCTATCTAATATTTCCTCTTATTAAATACTAACCATCCATCAATTTAATTATTAATAAAAAACCTAAATGGTGGGAATCCTCTTATGAAACAACCCATCCTTAGCATAATGACTAACATCAATTAGTGAACGCAGATCCTTTTCTATGTGAACACTAATATATAGTGTAGATTCACATTGGATTTGAATCTATCAATAAACTAGTTTAACTATAGTTT
The DNA here is from genome assembly GCA_000404065.3 of Pinus taeda. NCBI lineage: Eukaryota > Viridiplantae > Streptophyta > Pinopsida > Pinales > Pinaceae > Pinus > Pinus taeda. Next base: position 28,366 of record APFE031492523.1, on the reverse strand, counting down.
AAAACTTGTAATTATTTAATACCATATTGTGTATTAATTCTTTCATATTAAATTATAACAAATTACATCTTAATAGATTTGTACTCTCGTTTATGTTTTGGATGTTATCATGTAAATGTGTATCTAAGTAAAAAAAGAAAAAATGATTAAGTGGATAGATGTATTTATATTTCAAAGAGGGAGCCACATATTATTTTTTTTTTTATTAAAAATATTTCTTTGTAAGAAACCTAAGATCTTTATATTACAATTTTTTTTTACATAAAATATGAGTAGGGATGAACTGGCAAAGCTCGTGTTTACAAGAAGAAATGTTTGCAAAACATATATCCTAGGGTGTAGTAGGCTTAAGAGACACCATATGCCCATGAGAGGGAAACCGAGTGATCCCTAAAAGAGTTCAAATATCAATGTAAAACAATTCAAAACTAAGACAAGATAGAAATCACATATACTATTATAATTGAGATAACTGAAATAAATTGAAAAATAATTGAAAACTAAGACAAAATAGAAATTAAAAATACTATGATAATTTAGATAACTGAAATAGATGTGAAAAATAGGAGAAGTTTGAGGTAGAGTGAGCCTTTCGTAGTACAGGTTAAGAGACTTCGTGAGATTGTTGGAATATGCAATTCCTACTTGTCTCAGTTTTGATTCTTTCTATCTAGACAAGTGTGTTACTATTTTGTTTCCTAGATTTTTGGGTGGTTGAGATATTCTCTTAACCAACATATTGTGTGTCCAATATAGTTTCCCTATCTTGAGACAACATTTCATATATTTATTTGTAAAGTTATTTGATGAAAGTGAATATTCATTTCCTTATGGAAATTTAACATGGTATGACATCCCAAGAGGGCCAGTGAGAGCCCCTGAGGGCCTGGCCCCTCTTGGGCTTGGCCCATCCTGGGCTGAGGGAAATAAAAAGTGTATTTGTTTTGAAAGTATTATTTTTATGTTTGAAGTATGTATTTTTTGCATTTGTTTGTCATATTTATAAGAAGAAAAGTCCTCTACCTGAAACATTTGCAGTCTGCGGGCAATTCTTGATCTCAGACCTAGTTGTAGGGCACATTGAGGAGAGAGACGACCATAGGGAGAAGACTCATTATCGAAAGGTCTGACGAGAGGAGTTGTGAAGCCTCAAGCCACTAGGAATTTTGAGCATCTCACATGTTTTGAGGGTTGTCAGCGTTAGAGTAGAGGAGGAGCGGTGGCCTATGGATGGTGCATGTGAGAGAAGCTATGTGATGATCTAAAGGCTCTGTTCGGAGTTGTTTGGAGGCTCTGCAGAACAGATGTTGAGATCCATAGCGCTTATTCATTTTCCTGCATCAATCTTTGAAAGTTGAAACTAAAGTTATTGAATCGAGCCTATGATGAATCCAATATTGGGTTGGTGTTTGTTGTTAGGGCATGTGGTTGTGTTTTACAACCTAGATCAATCGACAGTGGAGTGATGATTGTGCCGTGATGGTGGGATCTATGAAGTAGAATCATGGATGAGCCTCGATCAACGTGGATCTACCAAGGATCAACAAAGGAAGGCGTGGGACCTATGGGTGGTTGCAGCCAATGGAGATTTCAGTTACCACACTAGAGTGGTGAAGGGAGTCAGTTGTTAAGGAACAAGCATGGAATCAATGATCTGTCAATCAGAGAGTTAAATAAGGAGGTCTCAATTGTCTCCACATTTTATTCCTTCCAAATCCCGTGTTGAAAAATATCTTCCTGGTGGATATCAAACACTCCCCCTTCTTTCTTTTTTATTGTTCTACCTATCGAGCTTGTGGTGGAGATCGTGGATTTGCTGTGGCGTTTTGGTGTGGAGGATGACAAATCATGGATCAAACTATATGGATGCTTGGATCTCATTGCAGAGCTGCTAGATTGGGGTGCAGCTCTCTCAATGCCACAGTGGAGGCATGGAAAGGCCACAATGAAGCATTGGTAAGGCGTAGTGAGTTCGATCGTAGCGAGATCTGCTAGGAGGTGCAACAGTGTGTGAGACTAATTGCGTGGAGGTAGAGATCACCTGATGTGTGTTTTTTTTTGCGTGAAGGTGCTAGATCTACGTGGGAGCCAAATCTGAGTCTCAGATCGCATTGCACTAGCGGTGACGGAGTGTTGAGAAATGGTGTTCCAATGAGTTGAAATGGCATGATGTACTAGTGAAGGTTGTCGTTGGATGAGGGATTTGCTGCATGGAGGTTTGTGCCTGCATGTTATAAATCTGATGTGCTGAGTCGAGGTTTGTGTATTATTAAAGTCTATAATGTGAATGATGGTGGCTTCGACAACTTCCTCATGCATTTCTGTGCCCCTCTTGCACTACCGCATAGCAAGGTACAAGCACGAGGCAGAGCGATTGATGTAGGCAGGCATGGAGTCGGTCTTCTACATGCAGCCCCCCGGTGACACACCGATGCACTGGTGGACATTCGATACCATCATAGACGTGTGCATCCCGATGTTCTTCAACAATGACTCAACATATACACAGTACATGTGGCATATGCCGCCAGGTGGTGATGTTTGTGGAGGTGAGTGCTTCCGATGCACGGTACAGTGTCATGCTCACGTAATTAGAAGTTCACTCCTCTCTTTTTGTTTTCTCTCTTTGCGTCAACCTCGAAAAATTGGAGTTTCGGAAGGTAAACACATTGAGCATGACCAACTCAATGCATAAGTGCAATGTGTTAGAATTTTAGTTCTAAAAATTTCAATGAGAAGTAAATTAATAATGGTGTTTATAAATGTTTTGGAATTAGAAGAATTGAGCTTAGCTAACTAAATGGAGTGGTTTTGTTAGAATTATCTACTATAAAAAATCGTGCGTGTGAATCCAAGACAACAAATAAACCAAAAAAAGAAAGAGGATCCAAAGACAGTATGTGGTGAATAATAAGGTTAAAGTGCAGCAAATATTTATCTTGTGTAACACTGAAAATTAGGTGATGATGGACAATTAATTCAAAGTTAGTGTGAGTGTGTGGAATCGACTCATGATGACAGTGTATCACATACATTTATTAATAAGCAAGTCTAGGGTGTTTTGTAGTGGTCTTGTAAAGAATTTACCTGCTAACTGCAAGAATTGGAGTGTGTAATGTAAGTTTAATAAGGCATATGTACCCCTATAAAGTTCATGGTAATCTTAAAACCACTTTGTAATTGCGGGTTTATAGTCAGCTAGAAACCACTATGTGAGTGGAGGTTTGTGGTAAGACATAAACCACTTGTGAGAGTGAAGTGGACAGTGATTTCTTTAGGCATGGTTTAGGATTAGCTGACAAAACCCTTTGAATGGTTGAGGGTGAGCTGAGAAAAATTTGGGACTCATTAAGTTGGGTCTGTGGTGATCCTTTGTTATTGTGTTAGAGCTTTCGTGGCTGAGTCGAGCCTTCGTGGTTGTGTTTAGCCTTCATTGTTGAGTTGAACCTTGGTGGATGAGAGCCCATGGTGGCATGATTGAGGGTGATCTCATAAAACCCAGAGCGTTGTTAAAGGTAATTTGATAAAACCCATGATGATGATATTGGAGGGAGATTTGCTAGTACATGTACATTGATGCAGTTATAATGGTTGACAGAACCATGTATGAGAAGGGCATCCTAGTACATTGGCAGTTGTAGCGATTGGCACCCATGCATTATGGTGGATGATTTCTCCTTTATATGGACATCAACATATTCTTTTGTTATGTTTGACCACAACTAGACTTTGCATGTTAATATCAAGATAAGTACTCATTAAGGGGGTGTCTTGGAATATGTAATTCGTACTTGTCTCAATCGTGATTCTTTCTATCTAGAGGAGTTTGTTCCTATTTTGTTTCTTAGATTTTTCTGTGGTTGAGATATTCTCTTAACCAACAGATTGTGTGTCCAAGATAGTTTCTATATCTTGAGACAACACTTCATATATTTATTTGTAACATATAGTATTGCCTTCGCAACCCAAAAGCAATTGATCAGCCAGGAGGAACAGACCTATTGAGCTTGCTATGACGGGCTCGACACACGAATCAAGACCAACCCATTGGATGAAAGTGAATATTGAATTTCCTATGGAAATATAATAAAGATCGAACTACATGTTGCTTGGTGCTTGATTCGTTTGAATTTAGTTGTTCTTGGAATTATCCTTCGTTGCTTGGTCTTGAAGGTTCAAGTATTCGAATTTGTCTTCATATCCTTGAGGAAGTGAAGGAGCCCCATTTAGGAATTTATTTGTAAGGGTCTACCTGATGCCGAGAGGTTTCACCATTGGTGGTCTCATCAATGTAGGTACAATTGACTTCATTAGGTTCAAGACTCATACGGATTGAGGAGTATCCAATATCAGTAGGCCCATGTTTGTTTTCTCGAGTGGGTGGAGGACTAGGGTTCGAGGACTAGGGGTTGGAAATATTGGAAGCATAGAGAGAGGAATTCATAGCTCCATATCTTTCTAAAGAGTTGGTTGATGTTGGAGTTGGTGGGAGGAGGAAATGGAATTCCTATAGATTGAGATAGATTTCTCATAGCAATGAAACCATGTTTCAAGTTGAAGTTGAATTCTGTCATTCTGTGCTCAACACCTTCTAGATCCTCTTCCTCATTCCAAACATAGTGGGTTAGTAGATTTTTTAGTGCCCAATGGTTGTTGCCAATGGATCCATGTTCTACTACCTCCATAACCACTATCAATTCATGAGTGTGTAGTGGAATGTCTGGATCAAATTCCTTTGAATCGACCATGTTTGTAAACCATACTTTCTTTCATTTTGTGTATGAGATTCTTAGTTTTGAATCCTCTAGCATTTCCACTCCCACCTAAGCAAGACACCTACAGAGGAAAATGTTTGATAGACTCTTCGAACTGCAACAATATTAGGACAATGATGGGGATATCATTCCATATTTGGAGCGGTGGTTTAGGCTGACATCATGCATCCTTCTCCGAACAACATTGAATGAGACCTTTGGTGCATGGCCAACACTTGGTCTCAGGGTTTAAGGATTGTCGTTTAACTGTGACGAGACCACTGTCAAACCTCAAATTGCACATGAACATTCGGATTGAGGAATTTTAATTCAAAATATTATGTGAATGCCCTATATTTAAGAAAAAATAGGAATTATATGTATGTGTATTTTAGAAATGGGGATTTGTGATTATTTTTATTATCAAATTGTTTTTTTCGGCAAGGTAGTGGACTTTCAACCCTATTATAGTTATATATCTTACTTGCATCAATGTTCTATCTTTTATCAACCATTTAATATATATGCTTGTGCTAGTTCTATTTTTTTCACATAGATATGTACATACATCACTTTTTATGGTTTTGTTGTCATGTAAAGTTACATGATGACATATCCTTCACTATAGGGTATAAAACACCTCCCCTCTAATCAACTAAGAATATAATTGAAAGTTTTCTTTCATTGTCAATCAATAAACCATTATAGATCCATCTTAAGCATGGACACAACATGTCTTGAGAATTACCAAATCTCTTTAGATGCAAACATCATTTAGAGTGAGAAAATTGAAGAAGGAGAGAAAGAGAGAGGGAGAGTATTTAACTTTTGATTTTTTAAATTTGATTTTTGAATCAATAAATGGATTCAATGTCTTGAAAATCACACCAAACATTTAGATTGTTTAGGCTCTACAACTTAAAATTGCAATTTAAACAAATATTTGCAGTTATCTAGAGAAAATATTTAGAAATGTGGAATATTTAAGTTAGTTGAAATGCTTTAAGCACAATATTATTTTTCTCTTTCTTAAATTTCTTTACATAAAATATGCATAGTGATTAATTTGGGTCATCTTAGGTGGTTGCATCCAATCACTCTTATCTTCCCCATTGAGGATTATATTCATGCTAGTGACATAATGAACTCTAATGTATTAAAAAAATATTGTTGTAATAGCTTTGTGCCTATGCTATTAAATGAATATACTTGTGAGTTAACCTAATAGCAACTTTACTCTTCTCAAATATAAAAATATAAATAGTTTGTTTTTTTATCCATACATAATATATACATAATTAATATTAAATATTTTACTAAACATAATTGTATTTATCACAATTTTTTATTACTATTAATATTTTTTTGAATTTGAAAATATTATTTAATATTAAAAATTGAATAAACTACATATTGCTTTTCTTATTATTTTTAATGAGAGAATTGATTTTTTTTTTGGGTTAGTTTCAATTTCTTATTCTCTTAGAATTTTGAAATATCTTATTACAATCCATACATAAGCTGAGTGGTTCATGTTCATGTCTTTAAAGTCAAACAAAAAATAGTGAGTAAAATTTTTGAAAATAACATTTGGTATTATATTTGATATACTGAAAAATTTGAAAATTAAAATACTTCTGGGTGTTTGTAAAATGTTAAAAGTTATATATATTAT